>QRFJ01000251.1:606320-683670 GCA_006176705.1 Cocos nucifera
CGTCGAATCCAGATGAAGAACACTAGACTTTTTGTGAAATGTATCCTTAAAGTACTTGAGAAGAATTAAGGATATGTTGTTGGTCTTTGACAATGGAGAACTCCAAGTCTAGGGGTATAGAGACTAGGATTTTATATCTAATGTAGATGATCGAAAGTCGACATCTGGGAGTGTTTTTGTGCAATGGTGGAGCTATCAGTTGGAAAAGTTCTAAGTAGACAGTGATAGCAGATTCCACCATGAAAGCAGAATATATCGCTGCATCAGAAGCTGCAAAGGAGGCATTCTGGTACAAGAAGTTTGCCACAGAGATCGAAGTGATGCCATTAGATGCCTTTCCTCTGTACTGCGACAATAATGGTGCCATAGCCCTTGCTAAGGAGCCAAGGTCTCATAAAAAATCCAAGCACATCGAGCGGCGATACCACCTCGTCCATGATTACCTCGAGAAGGATTACGTCGAGGTCAATAGAGCCGACTCTGCAAATAATGCATGGACCCGCTTTCAAAGCCATTGGGCCAGTAGAAGATCAAAGCCCACCTTGAGAAGATGGAACTTAGATTTGTAGTCAATTGGCTTTAGGTCAAGTAGGAGTTTGTTAGATATGTCTTCCCCAGAAGCTATAATTGGCTGACACTTGTAATACACTTCTAAGGGCAAAATTATAATTTTAACTATAAATAATAAAATGGGTTATTTTCTATCACATATGTGTATTTAGTATTTGTGATACATCCCTTGAGTTAATGGTAATGATAATTTTTATTTTCAAGAGTTAAAAATTTAAGACAAGAATTTTCATTATTAACTCATAAAATGCTCTTGACCGTTGGATCATCATGAGGATGGTGATTGATCCAGAAGGTTAGTGTACAATCATTTTTTTATAGTAGATGAGTCTTGAGTCTACGGTGTAGAGACATTGAAGCGAGAGTACAGGTACTCATTAGAGAATGAGGGCACTGAGCGTGACCACCTCGAGTAGTCATAAGAAAGTCTACCTTCTCATCGATGACTGACTCAATGCTGTAGTAGTGTGTCTGGTTCTTTGATCTGAGGTGCATTGGTAGTTCACCTTGAGGGTGTTATAGTTTGACTACACCATGACTCGATCTCCTAGCCATTCGAAATCTTGAGGTGTATGTTGGCTATAGCATGTTCATTGTAGGAACTGGATTGCACCAAGATGGAATCTATCTACCTCGATGGATGAGGAGCGGCCCTATGATAATCATGAGGATCAAGTCCATAAGCCCATGGCCATGGCAGAATGTGAAATAATAGAAAGAGTTTCTATTAAGGTTCTCACATTGAACTTGAATCGAATGATTAAATCATATGATAGAAATTATGGTTTGACGAGTTCACCTTAACCCTAATCTGATCGGGGCTCAAGATAGAAGAACTTAATCACACAAGTAGCTGCACTAAGAGGTTCATTTTTAGTTTTGATGAGTTGCCACCATATACTGCTAGGTGTCACTGGTGGATTTTGGGAGCAACTAGAATGATTTTGATTATCGATCATTCCAGTTGTCTCAATTAGAAGAGTTCAGATTTCATCGAAAGGAGTTTCGATGATGGAGATCATGACATGTCCCATTACCATATAAAATTGAACCTAATTGGGTCACACAAATAATGTTTTGGATCTGGATATCATCAATTGGACTAACATAGTTTAGTTGATTTGAATAATATTCAATTAGGTTTAAGGAAATCGTGCTAGCACACAATTGAGCCTAACATTCTCCTTTTTCTATCATAAAAGTTGTCTCGACTGAACTAAATAAGTTTATGCTCACTCAGATACCTTCACCTGATCTAACTGGAGCTTGTCCAAGTCAGAAAAGGGTTATCTTAATTTATGAGATAAATTTAAGACAACACCTACTATTTTCCATCACCTGCTAATTCTTGTACTTTTACTTGGTCAAATGTTGACCTTTGACCTTTGGACATCTGCCCATTTATCATGCACTTATTGGAGAGTAGATAAGGGTTTGTCCCCTCTTTGAAAATTGGAAAGAAAGGGGCGCACGCCTAGGATGGCGTGCACCCATGGATAGGGACGCTGGAGTCCCATATGGATGGGACTCTAGGTTGCTTGTTGGATTCAAACTAGGTGACCCTTACCTATAGACTTTGACCAATTTTAGGCATAACCTTAGAATGAATCCATGGGTCTCTCATCCCACCATTCAGATTTAGATCTGATTGAACGAAGCAACGTAATTGGTCGGGGTGATGTAGCACTACATGGCGCAGCAGAGTCTATAAATAGACCCTATCTGTGCCCACTTTTAGGAACTCTTCCTCTTTGCCATCCCCAAGGCTACCCCTCTCCCTTCTCCACACCACCATCTAGCCCTCTCTCTCCTCCCCATGCCCAAGAAAGTTGGGTCCTTCAGATTAGTGCGAGTCAGGCAAGAAAAAGCTGACGAAAAAGGAAGAAGGCAGCACTGCTGCAGAGACGACGGAAAATCTTCAGAAGATGTTTTGAAGATCCTCTAAATCAGATCCAGATCTAATTTTTGGAAAAAAAAAAGAGAAGGAAAAGATCTCTAGATCCAATCTGAGTGGATACCGATAGAGGTCAGGCGCTTGCGTGGCTAGATCCAGAACCTCAGAGCTTCTGCAGGATCATCAACAAGTAATCAGATTACCCAGAATCAAGGTAAAATTAATTCAAAATTAATTTAGTTTTAATCTTTTAATTATTAGATTATAAATTAAATCTGAAAAAGTATCAGATCTAATCTTGATCTGAGAGAAAATTTTTGAAATATGCCTCTCGATCCAATCAGATCCGAACGAATCTGACGCAAAAAATCAGGATTTTCCTTCAACCTTTTCCTCCAATATTATTGGCGCCATATTCCTCATGCCCCTTCCTCTCTTATCTTGTGAATTGTGTGTGGAATAATAGGGGATTTTTCACATTCTACTCCTCCTTAAAAGGATGTTCCCAATAACAAACTATGGCTTGGTCAAATCCCTAACTTTTAGGGATTCAAAATAAGGTATTTTAGGGCGTGTCCTACTCTTGGACACCACCCCTAAAAATTAGATGTGAGTAACCAAAATCCCATGCACAAAAGGAGAAAAATATGGCAAACAAAAATAAGAGAGGCATGGAGAAAAAATTCCATAAGGGAGGGAGAGAGTGTTAGAAATCTAAAACTCTATCTTATCTTTCCATGTTTGACCAATTCAAACATTTTCCAAGATATAAGAGAATAGGGGCATGGACTCTTTAGATTGGCATGAGAAATCTCACACCAATGAGAAGAATAAATGGCATGGAAAATTCCAAAAAAAGGCATTGGCTTCTCTTCTTAAGTGCAAGGGAAAAAGGAGCAGTCCAAACCATATTAAATCAAATTAAATACAAATTAAATACAACCTAATTAAGGATGATTCTATTCCAACTAAAAGTCTAATTAAATTAGATTAAATCATATTTAAATCTAAATTAAATCCTAGGTCAATTAGAAATTAGGTGCACTGAAGTTTTAGTCTAACAAGAAATTATTTTTTCTTTATAATTGGCTTATCTCATAAACTAATTGAACTTAACCCAATTAAGTCCAAACCAATTTTAATTGAATCTAATTAAATTAGATTTAATCTTAGCCTAATTGCTCAATCAATTTATCTAACTAGCAATCCAATTGCCTAATCGATTCTCCTACAATACTTGCACTTGATCGATCATCAATCGCATTGATGATTCGATCATTGAATGATTATTAATCATCAATCAACCATCCAATTAGGTAGTAACCTCTTATGTTTGTGATCCCATAGGTTTGAACCTAAGCTGATAGCGTAGGAACTAATTTTTATACCAATCAAAATGATCATCTAGCAATAGTATCCGACATTCGGATAGGTTGAATGTATGCAAAGCAATATTCTTAGAATCCTGGCTTATGATTACTATATAATTCATCCCTTTGATAAATAATGCTTAGGATAACTTTGAATTAGCTATCAATACTCATACAAGTCATCCATATTGTATTTCAATATTTGTAAATTTCGTGATTCCTCACAAGGATTATCCAGGCCTAGGTTTTGCTAAATTGAAACACAGCGAGATATTTACTTTCTGAAATTAATTAGGAGTGATCAATCCCATCTTGACTCATACGCTGACTCTACAAGTACTTGACTGTATCTAAAAATCTTCTGATTTTATATTAAAAATATAGATAGTCCGGCATCAAAGTATAGTGAGTTGCTTATAAGTCACTGTGGTGATCTCAGATCAGAGGAATACTTATACCATTGATCTTAGCTAGCTACTGTTGACAGTAGAGTGCTACATTAGTTATGTTCAGTGCAGATGTACTTCTACATCCATCTGCATGCCATACTAATGTCTCTACACCACTTGGTTAAAGAACAACCAATACATATGATATACAACAATCTATATTCAATAAGTTATCATCCTAGTTAATAACTATCATTTAATTGTGAACAATTTAAGAACTATCTAATAAATCCTTCTTTATCGATTAAGTATAGTTCTAAGGACTTTATCATAACGTAGAAGTTTATTTAAGAAAGATAGAATTTTGATGATGAATAAGCCAAATAATGATTATTATTTGATAATTCATATACAAATTTCAATCATATATAACTTAGACGATTGGCTTTAGGGATATTTTCTAGTAAAAGCTTGGACCTAGGTTTGATAATGCATGTTTATAGGATGCCCCAAGGAAACTAGGGGTTATTACTTCTACCTTGCTAAAGAACAAAAGATGTTCTTCAGTAACAAGGCAGTCTTTTTAGAAAAAGAGTTTCTTAAGGAAGGAACTACTACTTCTAATGTTGAACTTGGTGAAGTTCGATAGATTAAAGAATTGACATATCTAGTGAACCTATAGAACAGATTTGATAAGATCAAACCTAGAGCCCATTGTAAAGGCACTCTTGAGGAGATCTGGTAGAGTACTGCATCAATTGAATAGATACTATGATTTCTTAATCTGGGATGATGATCCCATTGAATTCGATGAGAATGATGAGAATCCAATCACCTACATGAATGTGATGCAAAGGTCTGACTCTAATGAGTGGTTAAATGCTATAAAGTCTGAAATAGAATCCATAAAGTCAATAGTCTATGGATACTAGTTGATCCACCTGAAAGGGTAAAACCTATTGGGTGCAAGTGAATTTGCAAAAGAAAAAGGAGCGCAGATGAAAATGTGAAGATCTATAAAGCCTATTTGATTGCCAAGGGATATCGTCAACATTCTGGTTGTTGATTATGATGGAATATTTTTTTGATGGCGATGCTCAAGTCTATTCGAATTATGCTTGCAATAGTAGCATACCTGGACTATAAGATCTGGTAAATGGATGTGAAGATAGCTTTCCTAAATGGAGAGCTGGAAGAAGAGGTATATAGATATAGCCTGAGGTATTCACATCCGTAGACGAGTCTAAGGTGTGCAAGCTTTAAAAATCCATTTATGGATTGAAAAAGGCATCTCAAAGTTGGAACATTTATTTAATAAGGTGATCAGAACATATGGCTTCATTAAGAATGAAGAGGAACCTTGCATATATAAATGGGCTAGTGATCTATAGTAGTATTTCTTGTATTGTATGTGGAAGATATTCTCTTAATTGGAAATGGCATCCCTGCACTATAGGGAATAAAAATTTGGCTGTCATCTCAATTCTCCATAAAGAACTTGGGAGAAGCTTCCTACATCCTAGGAATGAAGATCTATAGAGATAGATCTAAAAGATTGCTTGGGTTATCCCAGTCCACGTACATCGATACCATGCTGAAGTGTTTAGCATGGTGAATTCCAAGAAAAGCTATCCTTCGATAGGCCATAGAATTACTATCTCAAAGCAGAATTGTCCGACAACTCCTCAGGAGAGAGAGCATATTAGTAGAATATCGTATGCTTCGACAGTGGATTCTATTATATACGCCATGACATGTATGAGACTGATATGGCATACTCACTAGGGATAGTAAGTATGTACTAGTCTGATCCGGGTAAGAATCACTGAAAGATTGTAAAAATAATTTTGAAGTATTTAAGAAATACTAAGAATCAGTAGCTCGTTTATAAAGAGGTTGACTTGAAACTTATAGGATATACTGATTTCAATTTTCAGTCAAATCATAATGACAGTAAGAGTATGTTGAAGGGAAATCCTGATTTCCCGGATCAGGTTCGTTCAGATCTGATCAGATCAAGAGATATATTTTAAAAATTATTTTCTTTGATCCTATCAGTTTTAAGATATTTTAGATCTAATTATTATTATTTTAGAAATAAAATAAAATCTAGATAAATTAAATCAAATTTAATTTACCTTGATATGGGTAATCCTATTACCCGTTGATGATCCTGTATGCAGCGGAAGGTTTTGGATCTAGCCACGCAAGTGCCTAGCCTCTATCGGTATCCACTCGAGCTGGATCTGAAGATCCTCTTCTTCTCTATCACATCTCTAAAAATTAGATCTGGATCTGATATGGAGGATCTTCAAAACTCCTTTTGAAGATCAGCAGCCGTCCTTTGTAGCAGCGCAGCCTTCTAGCTTTCAGTTGCCTTTCTTTGATCTGGATCGCACCAACCAAGCTCCAAAACTCTTTTGGATGTGGAGAGGAGAGGGAGAAGGTGCTTTGGCATGGAGGAGGAGAGGAGAAAAGGCCTTGAGGCATGGAGAATTGTGATTCCTTTCAATCACTTCTAATTCCTTCTTGAGTTGGGCGCAAAGTCTTATTTATAGACTAACTGTGATCCAACTCCTCTTCTTTCCAACCAATCATAACTCTTTGTGAAATTAGATCTAAATCTGATTGGTGGGAATAGAGTCCCTTGGATTCCTCCTTAGAGGGCACCTAAGATCGGTCAAAGTTGGTTCTTAGGAGAACTCTAATTGGAATCCAAAATGGAGATGGAGTCCTTGTCCAACAGAGACTCCTAGGCGCCTCCAACTTGGGCACATGCCAAGGTGGCGTGCGCCTCTTCCTTGTGCCCCAATTTGGAGGCGCCTAGGAGTCTCTGTTGGACAAAGGACTCCATCTCCATTTTGGTTCCAATTAGATTCTCCTAAGAACCAACTTTGACCGATCTAGGTGCCCTCTAAGAGGAATCCAAGGGACTCTATTCCCACCAATCAGATTTAGATCTAATTTCACAAAGAGTATGATTGGTTGAAAGAAGAGGTGAGTTGGATCACAGTTAGTCTATAAATAAGACTTGCGCCCAACTCAAGAAGGAATTAGAAGTGATTGAAAGGAATCACAATTTCCATGCCTCAAGGGCCTTTTCTCCTCTCCTCCTCCATGCCAAAGCACCTTCTCCCTCTCCTCTCCACATCCAAAAGAGTTTTGGAGCGTTGGTTTTGGTGCGAATCAGATCAAAGAAAAGGCAACTGAAAGCTAGAAGGCTGCGCTGCTACAAAGGACGGCTGCTGATCTTCAAAAGGAGTTTTGAAGATCCTCCATATCAGAATCCAGATTCTAATTTTTAGAGATGTGATAGAGAAAGAAGAGATCTTCAAGATCCAGCTCGAGTGGATACGATAGAGGCTAGGCACTTGCCGTGGGCTAGATCCAAAAACCTTCCGCTGCATTACAGGATCATCATACGGTGTAATAGGATTACCCATATCAAGGTAAATTAAATTTGATTTTAATTTATCTAGATTTTATTTTATTTCTAAAATAATAATAATTAGATCTAAAATATCTTAAAACTGATAGGATCAAAGAAAATAATTTTTAAAAATATATCTCTGGTGTGGATCTTGATCAGATCTGAACGAACCTTGATCCGGGAAATCAGGATTTCCCTTCAAAATACTCTTACTGTCATTATTGATTTGATGAAAATTTGAAATCAGTATATCCTATAAGTTTCAAGTTCACCTCTTTTATAACGATGCTACTGATTCTTTAGATTTTTCTTAAAGACTGGCAAAATTATTTTTACAATCTTTCAGTATTCTTACCCGGATCAGAACTAGTACATACTTACTACCCTAGTGTATGCCATATCAGTCTCATACATGTCATGGCGTATATAATAGAATCCACTGTCGAAGCATACGATATTCCACAAACAGACTCCCAGATGTCGACTTTCGATCATCTATATCGGACATGAAATCCGAGTCTGTGTATCCCTGGACTTGGAGTTCTCCATTACCAAAGACCAACATCATATCCTTAGTTCTTCTCAAGTACTTAAGGATACATTTCACAGAAGTCCAGTGTTCTTCACCTGGATTTGACTGATATCTGCTTGTGACACTCACAGCATGGGCTATATCAGGTCGTGTACATAGCATGGCATACATGAGGCTCCCTATTGCAGAAGCATAAGGGATCTTGCTCATGCGTTCTATTTCCTCAGGTGTGCTGGGGCACATCTTCTTGGAAAGATGAATACCATGTCTGAAGGGTATTAATCCCCTCTTAGAGTTTTCCATACTAAACCTCTTTAGTACTTTCTCTATGTACATCTTCTGTGAAAGTCCTAGCATCCTATTCGGTCTATCCCTATAGACCTTAATTCCTAGAATAAAGGATGCTTCACCTAGGTCTTTCATGGAGAATTCCTTGGACAACCATAATTTGACTGATGTCAACATGGGAATATCATTCCCAATAAGGAGGATGTCATCCACGTACAATACGAGGAAGACAACAGCGCTCCCACTGACCCTTTTTGAAAACACATGGTTCCTCTTCATTTTTGATGAAACCAAACTTTTTGATCACATCATTGAAACGAGTGTTCCAGCTCCGAGATGCTTGCTTAAGTCCATATATGGACCTTTGCAGCTTGCAAACCTTGTGATCAGTATCACTGGATGTGAAACCTAGCGGCTGTTCCATATAGATATCTTCCTCAAGATATCCATTTAAGAATGCCGTTTTCACGTCCATTTGCCATATTTCATAATCGAAATAGGCTGCAACGGCAAGCAATGTGCGGATGGATTTTAGCATAGCTACTGGGGAAAAGGTATCCTGATAGTCAATGCCTTCGCGTTGACTATAACCTTTTGCCACTAGTCTAGCCTTGAATGTCTCCACATTCCCATCTGCACCAATCTTTCTCTTGAAGATCCATTTACACCCAATAGGTACTATACCTTCTGGTGGATCTACCAAGGTCCAGACTTGGTTTGAGTGCATCGAGTCAATTTCTGACTTGCATTGCCTCTAGCCATTTCTCGGAGTCGATATCTGATATCGCCTCGTTGTAGGTTTTGGGATCATCACCATGAGCACCATTACCTACGAGGAACATTTCCTCTACTTTCCTCTGAAATAATACCTAAGTATCTTTCAGGGGGATGGGAAAACTCTTTCCGATCTACGAGGTGGAGGAGGTAGTGTTCTTATTGGCTCAACCTGATTTGGTTCCAATTGGTCCTTAGCTCGTTGTACTTGTGAGACTTTCTCATCAAGCTTAATCTGCTTTCCAATGCCGCTATCTTGAATAAACTATTTTTCAAGAAAGATGGCATGTCGACTCACAATCACATTGTGGTCTTCTGGAATGTAGAAATAGTATCCTAATGACTCTTTAGGATATCCTATGAATCGAGCTCTAAAGGACCTAAACTCTAACTTGTCCGCTTGTTGTCTTTTGACATGAGCCGGACAACCCCAAATTCTGAGATGACTCAGACTTGGTTTCTTACCGTGCCATATCTCATACGGTGTGGTAGGAACGGTTTTAGAGGGAACCCTATTCAGTAGATAAATTGAAGTTAACAATGAATGTCCCCAAAGAAAATCAGGGAGGTCTGTGAAGCTCATCATGGATCGAACCATATCCAATAGAGTCCGATTTCTCCGTTCTGAAACCCCGTTGAGTTGAGGTGTTCCTGGTGGAGTCCATTGAGAGACTATGCCATTTTCCTTAAGATAGTCTAGGAATTTCCGGCTAAGGTATTCACCTCCTCGATCTGATCGAAGAACCTTAATGGGTTTTTCCAGTTTGTTTTTCTACTTCATGTCTGAATTCTTTGAACTTTTCAAAAGCTTCAGACTTGTGTCTCATAAGATACACATACCCATACCTAGACAGATCATCGGTAAAGGTAATGAAGTAGACAAAATTGCCTCTAGCCGGCACATCAAATGGGCCGCACACATCAGTATGTACTAGGGCAAGGAGATCTGTGGCCCTCTCCCCATGTCCAACAAAAGGGAGTTTAGTCATTTTGCCTTGAAGACAAGATTCACAAGTTGGATATGACTCAAAAGTCAATGGACTCAATAGCCCATTTTTCTCCAATTTGTTGATCCTATCTTCTGCTATATGACCTAATCTCAGGTGCCATAGATATCTGTCGTTTGGACTATCCCTAGGTCGTTTGGCATTCACGTTTTGCTCGATAGTTAGAATAGGTACATCAATATGTAGCTGATAAAGACCATTAATAAGGAAACCATTTGCAATTTTATTTCTTTCATAAAGAATGTTACAATGGTCCTTAAAGAAGGTAATCACATAAGCCTTCTTGTGCTAAGCATGAAACAGAAATCAAATTCCTGCTAGCTGCAGGCACATAATAACAGTCTTTTCAAAACTAAGTCTAAACCAGATGGTAATCGAAGAGGGTATGTTCCCACGGCTACTGCAGCAACTCTTGCTCCATTACCGATGCGTAGGATCATGTCTCCATCCCTCAGCCTCCTGCTATCCTCAAGACCCTGCATAGAAGTGCACAGATGAGCACTAGAACCAGAGTCAAGCACCCAACTGGATGCAGAAGAAACCGTAAGGTTAGACTCAATAACGAGCATACCTCCAGAAGGACCTTCCTTCTTGTTCTTCAGGGTGGCCAGGTAAGTAGGGCAGTTCCGCTTCCAATGGCCGTCGCTGTTGCAATGGAAACACTTTCCTTTGACATCGGCCTTTTTCTTCGGTTCTGCCTTCTTCTTCTTTGATCCTTCCACCTTTCTGCTTTTTCACAGACTTCTTTTTCTTTCCATAAGACTTTCTTTTGGAAGAAGTCCGTTCCATAGCAAGAACTGAGCCTTTAGAACCTTTCATAGAAAGCTCAGCGGTAACCAGCATATTCATTAATTCGGCCAAGGAATTTTGAAGTTTATGCATGTGGTAATTCATGATGAATTGCCCATATGCATCAGTCAAGGATTGCAGAATAATATCGTTCTGCAGATCCAAGTCCTAACTTCACACCGAGCTTCTCAAGCTCTTCCATGTCCTTGATCATTGTCAGACAGTGATCTTGGACTGACTGCCCATCACGCATCTTAGCCTTAAAAAGTCATTTCGTGACTTGATATTTGGCTGCGCGACTCTGTTCACCAAACATCTCCTGCAGGTGAGCCAACATTTGGCGAGCAGTCCCGATATCTTCATGTTGGCGCTGGAGCTCATCAGACATCGAGCCCAACATGTAATATCTGGCCTTATTATCTTCGTCTATCCATTTTTTCAGAGACGCTCTCTGTTCAGTGGATGGACGGGCTGGTAAGGTGGGAGGGTCCTGGTCCAAATACATGGGTTAACTTCTCGGAACCCAAAATAATTTTGTAGTTCCTGAGCCAATCTTTATAATTGGGTCCAGTCAGTCTATGTGTGTCCAGGATACGTGCCAATGGGTTGGACGCAGACATTTTCCTGTAGAGAGTCAAAGATTCTAGTTAGATACTGTAATTTTGACTTGACCAATTTATTTAGGGATTTTATTTTTAAACAAATTAGCTCCCACTATTTTCTCGGATCCCTACACTCCCTCTGTAGAGATGCAAAAATCTCCATGATTAATGATTTCTAGTGGGTGGTGCGGTCTCACCAACTGACTCATCACCTCACCTAACAGTTATTGGTGATGGGTTAGCCAATGAGTGAACAACTCTTGTTCAATGATTCTCTAATCATGGTGCACCCAAACTTGGTCTCTAATTCATGAATCTCACCGTATCCAAAATATTGATCCACTTCTTAGTTAAGTCAGACCCACCATTTGCATAGACTGGGTTCCTAATTGAGTCTCTCACCGTATCCAAAATATTGAGCCCAACTCATCCTCCAGCCCATAGCATCCAATGCCTAATAGACATGGTTGCATCTTTTCGGTGCAACTGAGCCACTGTATCCAGCCGAGAACAATCAACCCCGGGAAGGGCCCGCACATCTACAATGGTGGAAGACCTCAGACTTAATCTTTTCTTAGGGAGAATTGATTCAGGTCTCATTAAACTAGACTTGGTCATAGTCATAACAATTATGACTAACCTAGTGGCATGGGTTAGCTCGGATTATTGACCACCTCAGATCAGAACTGTGTCAACAGATATGGCCAGGTAAGTGAGACCGGTGGAAGGAATATGCCATTAACTCGTACAAGAACGCATTCAGGTCGAGTAGCTTCCAATTAAAAACCAGTCGGTCGTATGTGCCAAACTTACCTTAGACACCAAATTGTTGAGTCAGAACCAATTGGGTTAGCCTACAATCCAGACTCTAACCTCTGAGCCTAATTAGGTCTTGCTTGATCGTGACTCGATCTTGACCCAGACTTAATCCTATTAGGCTGGTCAATTTAAGCATTGTTGATCCCATCTAACCAACTCTTGATTCGGTTTGATCAACCGCTTAGACCTAATTGAGCTACCCAAGCCCGAACCCAGTATTATGAATATGTCTTAGATCTGAAATTCTCAATTTTAGACCTAATTAATATTTCATAAATCTTAATTCTTAATTAAGTAGGGTTCATAAACAAAATATGCACAATAAATCCTAGGGTTTCAGGATCTAGGGTTTTGCAGAAAGTAAGTTTTGGATTTCTGATTAAGGACGAACACGCAGCACCCCTACACATCATAAGAACACCCCATCGAATGGGAAGAGAGGGCCTTTAAACCCTTCTTCGTTCTTATGACCGGACGGCCAAGAGGAACGCCTTAATCAGGAACATGCAATACTACAAAATAGTTTTAGATCTATATCATATATCTCATATACAAATTAGATCTAATCATGGCATATTTTGCATACATCTCATGTATCGAATCATGCATATTTTTAGATCTAAATTATCTCATAATAATCTAAAAAATTAGATTTAAATTGATCTAATCAAAATAAATTCTAATCTAGACAATTATGTAGAACTATTCTACAACTAGTCTAGACATGCATCAATCATATCTCATATGATATTTAAAATTAAATAATTTTTATTTGCTATTTTTTAGATGTTATTATAACCATTATAATATCAAAAAATAGTAAATAAATAGATCTAAAATATGATTTAATCAGATTAAATCAAAAACATGCAAGACTATTCTATAGAACTATTCTATTTTAGAACTAGTCATGCATATTTTCTAATCTTAGATCCAAATCATTTAATTTTAATTTTTTTTTCTGATTTTAGATCTGATCACATCTCATGTGACATCTAAAATCACTTATTTTTTAATTAAAATAAATTTAAAATTAGATCTAAATACTTTTAGAACCATGGCTCTGATACCAGTTGAAGGAAAATCCTGATTTTCCGGATCCAGGTTCGTTCAGATCTGATCAGATCAAGAGATATATTTTCAAAAATTTTTTTTCTTTGATCCAAATCAGATCTTGAGATATTTTAGATCTAATTCTTATTATTTTAATAAATAAAATAAAATAAGATAAATTAAATCAAATTTAATTTACCTTGATTTGGGTAATCCTATTACCCTGTTGATGATCCTGTATGCAGCGGAAGGTTCTGGATCTAGCCACGCAAGCGCCTGGCCTCTACCGGTATCCACTTGGGTTGGATCTAGAGATCCTCTTCTTCTCTATCACATCTCCAAAAATTAGATCTGGATCTGATCTGGAGGATCTTCAAAACTCCTTTTGAAGATCAGCAGTCGTCCTTTGCAGCAGCGCAGCCTTCTTAGCTTTTGATCGCCTTTCTTTGATCTGGATCGCACCAACCAAGTCCAAAACTCTTTTGGACGTGGAGAGGAGAGGGAGAAGAGCTTTGGCATGGAGGAGGAGAGAGAAAAGCCTTGGGGCATGGGAATTGTGATTCCTTTCAATCACTTCTAATTCTTTGAGTTGGGCGCAGGGTCTTATTTATAGACTAAGCTGTGATCCAACTCCTCTTCTTCCCAACCAATCACAACCCTTTGTGAAATCAGATCTAAATCTGATTGGTGGGAATAGAGTCCCCTGGATTCCTCCTTAGAGGGTGCCTAAGACCAGTCAAAGTTGGTTCTTAGGAGAACTCTAATTGGAATCCAAAAAGGAGATGGAGTCCTTGTCCAACAAGGACTCCTAGGCGCCTCCAACTTGGGCACACGCCAAGGGTGGCGTGCGCCCTCTCCTTGCCAGGTTCTGGCAGGGGGACAGGCCCCCACCAGCTCTCCAATAGGTGCATGACATGTGGTCAAAAGTCAAAGTGTCAATGGTCAATATTTGACCAGTCAAAGGTAGACTTTTGACCAAAGTCAAAGAACAAGAAATGGCAGGTGACCAAAAATGGCAGGTAATGTCTTACAAAATAAGACAACCTTTTCTGACTTGGACAACCTCCAGTCAGACCATATGAAGGCCTCTGATTGAGCACAAACTCCTTTGGCTCAGTCAGGACAACTTATTTATGATAGTAAAAGAAGAACGTTAGGTTCAATCGAGTGCTAGCACGATTTTCTTGAACCTAATTGAATCTCATTCAGATCAATTGAACTAGATCAGTTCAATTGATGATCACCAGATTCAAACCCTTGTTTGTGTGACCCAGTTAGGTTCAGTTCTGTATGGTAATGGGATATGTCATGATCTCTATCATCGACATCATCGAAACTCCTTTCGATGGATCAGAACTCTTCTGATTCGAACAGCTAGAATGATCGATCATCTAAATCATTCTAATTGCTCCCAAAATCCACCAGTGACACCTAGCAGTATATGGTGGCAACCCATCAGAGCTGAATGCGAACCTCTTGGTGCAGCTACCTGTGTGATTAAGTTCTTCTATCTTGAGCCCCGATCAGATTAGGGTTAAGGTGAACTCGTCAAACCCTAGTCTCTGTCATATGATGTAATCATTCGATTCGAGTCCAATGTGAAAATCTAAATAGAAACTCTTTCTATTATTTCACTCTGCCATGGCCATGGGACTTCTGGACTTGATTCTCATGATCATCATAGGGCTGCTCCTCTACCACCGAGGTAGATAGATTCCATCTTGATGCAATCCAGTTCCTACAATGAACATGCTATAGCCAACATACACCTCAGGGTTCCATATGGCTAGGAGATCGAGTAATGGTGTAGTCAAACTATAACACCCTCAAGGTGAACTGCCGATGCACCTCAGGTCAAAGAACCAGACACACTACTGCAGCATCGAGTCAGTCATTGACGAGAAGGTAGACTTCCCTAATGACTACTCGAGGTGGTCACGCTCAGTGCCCTCGTTCTCTAACGAGTACCTGTACTCTCGCTCCGGTGTCTCCACACCGTAGACTCAAGACTCATCTACTAAAGAGAAGCGATTGTACACCAACCTTCTGGATCAATCACCATCCTCATGATGATCCTATGGTTGGGAGCATTTTATGAGTTAATAATGATTATTCATGTCTTAAATTTTTAACTCTTGAAAATATGAATTATCATTACCATTAACTCAAAGGATGTATCACAGACACTAAATACACATATGTGATAGAGAATAACTAATTTTATTAATATTAGTCAAAATTATAATTTTGCCCCTAGAAGTGTATTATAAGTGTTAGCCAATTCTGGCTTCTAGGGCACATATATCTAACATATGTCTGGTTATGTATTTACTCTGAATGGTGGAGCAATCTTTTGAAAGAGTTTCAAGCAACAAACTATAGCTGATTCTATGTGCAAGGTGGAATATGCTGTGACATCCAATGCTGCGAAGGAAGTTATTATTGAAGGAAAAATCCTAATTTCTTGGGTTAGGTTCGTTCAGATTTGATTGGATCAAGAGAGATATTTCAAAAATTTTTCTTTTGAATTTAGATCAAATCTAAGATATTTTAGATCAAATTTTATATATCTAATAAATAAAATAAAATAAAATAAATTTGATTTAATTTGTACCTTGATGTTGGGTAATCAGATTATCCTTTGATGATCCTACTGATTTTCTGAGGTTCTGGATCTAGCCATGCAAGCGCCTGGCCTCTATCGGTATTCAATTGAACTGGATCTAGAGATCTTCTTCTTCTTTATCATCTCTCCAAATATCAGATTTGGATCTAATTTGGAGGATCTTCAAAACTTCTTTTGAAGATCTGGAATCGTCTCTTGCAGCAGTGCTGCCTTCTTCCTTTTTCGTTACCTTTCTCTTGCCTGGATCGCACCAAACTGGAGCCCAAATCTCCTTGGGCATGGAGAGGAGAGAGAGGACCAAAAGATGGCATGAAGGAGGGAGAGGGGCAGCCTTGGGGTGTGGGCTAAGGGAGAACTTCTTTAAAGTTTGGTGCAGATAGGGTTTGTATAGACCTTACTACGCCATGCAGTGCCACATCATCTCGGCCAATCACATCGCTTCGTGCAATCAGATCTAAATCTAATTGATGGGATGACATCACTTGATCCAATCAGATGAGAGCCCTCTCAAATCATCCTTAGGTGTCACCGAGATTGGTCAAAGCTGAGTCTTAGGCGCCTACCTAAGTTGATTCCAAGAAGCAACTTGGAGTCCCATCTATATGGAACTCCAGGCATCCCTATCCATGGATGCACGCCTCCCTAGGCATGTGCCCCCTCCTTTTCAATTTCTAGCAAGGGGATAAGCTCCTATCTGCTCTCCTTTGGGTGCATGACATATGGGAAGATGTCTAAGTGTCAAAGGTCAATGTTTGACCAAAGTCAAAAGACAAGAATTAGCAGATGATAGAAAATGGTAGGTGTTATCTCAAATTTATCTCATAAATTAAGATAATCCTTTTCTAACCTAGACAAGCTCTAGTCAAACCAAGTAAAGGTACCTGAGTGAGCACAAACATATTTGGCTCAGTCGAGACAACTTTTAATGATAGTAGAAGGAGAACATTAGGCTCAATCGTGTGCTAGCACGATTTTCTTGAACCTAATTGAATCTAATTCAAATCAATTGAACTGGATTAGTCCAATTGATGATATCCAGATCTAAATTCTTGTTTGTATGACCCAGTTAGGTTCAGTTCTGTATGGTAATGGGATATGTCAATTTCTGACTTCATTTTCTGGATAGCTTTAGCTAAGTAGGAGTTATTGAAAATTGTATCCTAAAGTCAATCATCTATATTGTAGATGGTTGAGCTTTATGTAATTTATATTTTAATTATTAATGAATAAAATTATTATTCTAGCTTTTCATCACCTTTATGCATCTTTTTTTTATGAACTCTTTTGTGATAAAATTCTTGAGACTATTTAGAATCGATAAAAGAGAATTTATCGTTTAGTCCCTAAACTTATTCGTGACCAAATGATACATTGTTCCTAGGATAACAACGTTTATCAAGTGTAGGTCATTGCATGCCATATGGGTTGGTTGTCATCTTAACCAAGGAGTATGGAGGTATTGGTATGTCATGCAGATAAAGTGTAGGGGTACATTTCACTGAATGTGATCTTGCTATGGAGATCTCTGCTATCAAGAGTTGCTCATGAAGGATATCATTATAAGCATCCCTTAGACCTGAGATCACCAAGATGACTTACAAACAACTCACTGTACTTTTATACCAGACTAGCTAAATTTCTAATTTAGTGATGGAAGGTTTTTAGGTGCAATCAAGTACTTGTTTAGTTGGTGTGGAGTCAAGATGGGATTGACTACTCCAAGTGTTGGAGAAAATGCATCACTGTATTTCAATTTAGCAAAACCTTGGTTGGAACAGTCTATATGATGAAAATTAAAATTTAAAATATAATGTGGATGATTTTCCAAGGTTGGCAGTTAAATCCTAGGTTGTCCTTTGAGCATTTAGGTCAAGAGGATAAATTATATAGTAACTATATGCCATTGGTTCATGGATATTGCCTTGCGACTATTCAACCTATTTAGACATTGGGTACCATTGCTAGATGGTCACATTGATTGGTACAAAAATTGATTTCTATGCTACCAGTTTAGTATTCAAACCTATAGGATCACCCATAATTGGAGTTCCTACCGATCTGATGGCTAATCAAGAGTTCCAATGGTCTAGAACTTTGTGGTCAAGAGTCCCATTGGACTGGGACTCTATGACCGAGAGTTTTATTGGATTAGAGTTTAGGTGGATTGGGATTCTAATATTATTAAATAATTAATTAGTAATTAGATTACTTATTAACTCAATTTGATTGAGCGATGAGGATTCGATCAAATCTGATTGAATTTGATTCGATTAGATTATGAGATGACATAATTGCTATGAAAGATTCAACCCTGATTTGATTAGAACCTGGATCAATTAATTTTTAATTTGATTAGAATTTTGTTGGGTTAGATTAAGCCTAATTTGATTAGGTTTATCCTAGTCTAATTGGATTTGGACAAATTGCTTTGGATGAAACCAATTTAGACAAGTTCAAACTTTTGAATTCTTCTCCCGGCACCTTGACTATTTGACGCCTGCCATTCTCCATGCACATTATGAATTTGCATAAGTTTTTCCATGCCTAGAAGAGAGTTGGCACCCCACTTCTTTCTCCTTTTGACCTAGTCCAATAGTTGGACTGATTCAAATTAGTGTTGAATTTTGAATTCAACTTAAGTGGTTGGAGGTTGGAACCACTCCAACCTCTCAACCTTATCTATTCTCTATGCTCCATATGGATTTGTTGCACATTTTTTTGGAATGATTTTAGAGTGGATGCATAGAAGGAGAGTCCTTCTACTCATCACCCACCTAAAATGGGCGTTGGAAGTGGATAGAGGCTTACTTGAATTTGAATTCAAGTGGGAGGTATGCAATTCCCATCATGTGTCGCCTATTAAAATCTATATTTTTTTGTCGGCATGGGTGAGGTGAGTGGCTTCTAAAGAGAGAACTCTAAATGAGAGGAGGCACTAGTCCTGGGTGAAAGAAAATTCCGGAGAGAGATTGTCTGCGCCCTTTCTTCCTTCCCTTCTTATCTCATGCAATATTAAATAGTTTAAAATTGCGTGTGGTTTTTTTTGTGATATGAGTTTCATGAAAAAATTAGAGAGGGGTATGAGGATATCTGGGCAAGTATTCTGAGTGTTAAAAAATCCTGAGAGTGGGGACTCTAGGATTTTCGAGTATGGATAGCCCTAGGGTTTCAATCTAGGGATCAGAAGGAGAGTTCGAGTGTTGTGAGCATCGAATCACCTCAAAAATTTTCACGTCACCTCATTATCCTCCATAGTACATCTTCTGATCTCCTAGAGCATCCAGGAGATCGATAGAAGGTGGTCGATCGAGATCAACCAAGTTTGGCCTTTGAAGGTTTCAGCAAGGAGCTAGCACTCTAGTAGAGCTGATCAGAATCAAGAGCATCATGTGGACTATCCATAGAGATCAGACGATCGTGTGGCAACATCGTGATGTGAGAAACTTTTTTTCAGCATTTTAGATTGTAGAGATTGTCTACCCATGCTCAAGTATCATGTTCTGAACATGAGTAGGTTAATAAATATGATTCGTTGATCTAGTGTATTCTTTTTTTCTTACATATATACATGTCTTGATCCTAGTGTAGAATTTTATGATTAGATCTTAGCATGTGTAGATTAATATTAGATTGATCTTAGTCTTTTGCTGCATATTAATTCAAAAAATTTTTGAAATGCATGCCTAGAACCCAGCACATTTCCTTCAACATCTCCATATCAAAACTTACTAATTTTTTTTTTAAATTACGGGATGCTGAGACATCCAGCTCTCATCCACTAGCTACTGGAGAGGAGCAAGAGGAGGAGGTGGACAATGATGAGGATCAAAACAAATTTTTTTTAATATATTATATTTTTCTAATATTGCTTGTAAAAAAATTATATAATTTTTATTTTTAAAAGAATATAATTAGTTTTAAAATTTTGATTATCATATTATCTTTGGATTTTAGTTATCATAGGTATTCAGAATTATAATTCATTATGATTAATTAAAATAGATTTTAAAAAATATTATTATTAATTTTTTTAAAAAATAAAATTAATTATTACCGTCGGTATGATGCCATCGCTAATACATATTACCAATGACATTAGATAATAAAATATCATTACTAATATTTTTTAAAATAATTTTTTTATTTAATTTAAGAATTAAATAAAATTAGAGATGGCATTAGCAATGGAATAGTTGGTTGTTAATAATAATTAGAGATGACATTAGCAATGAATCCACAATTGCAACTATTTTTTAAATTTTTTTTAAATTTTTTTTTAAAAAAATAATTAGAGATGGAATTATTTTGTCTCTAAAGCTGTCACTAATTAGCTTATTAGTAATAAAAATTTTTACCATCGCTAATGGTGTCAATTAGCAACAAAAATTTATTAGATTATCTTTTACAATAGTATTAGCGACGGTATGTCTATTGGTGATGGCTGATGGACTATTAGCGATGGCATTTTGCCTTCGCTAATAATCTAGATTCTTGTAGTATCTAATCCCATGCCCTAGTCTCTTAACATAATAGGATCTTGTACCAAGCACCTGATCACAAATCTCATCATCTATGGATGCAGTCGAGCTCTCAGAGGTAGGTCGGGATCTAATGTCTATCATACGATCCTAAAAATTAAAGTTATAGCTATTCTAAGATTATACTAAAATTCAAAATTCCAATGAAAAAATAGTTTAAAAAACTTATATAAAGCTCCTAGCTCCCTGCCGTCTAATCCCTTGACCATCGCTGGTGGATCCGTTGGTAGATCTCGATCCTACTAGAAAGCTCACCACTCTCTACATCTCTCTATAATTTTAGAATAATTAGTAAAAATAATTTTTAAATAGTTAAAAAATTAAAATATGCTAAATAAAAATTACTTACCATCTACTCCATATGGCGAGCAAACGGTCTCGAACCCCTATAGTGCGAGATGGTCCGTCTCACTTGATTAGCGGCATTTTGGGCACATCAATCCTGTACAAATAATAGTCAAATTTATAAGTAACTAATTAAATTTAAAAATAAATAATTTAGTTATTAAACTTTAAAAAAAAAATTTGAATGCTTAACTTGGTATGTCGGTCCACATATGTGTGGCAAATGATAGCCCAATCCTCGATACGAATGCTATCATATGGCCACTACTGTGCTACCTCCACCCCATGGTCATGCATAATAGCATAACAGTGGTGATGAATGCGATGCCGATTGATGTGGGACAGCGTAAAAAAAAATAAGAAGAAAAGACCAAGCTTCCTTCCATTCATCAACAATAAATCACGTCCGACTGTGGCACATTATTCTTAGGACAGACAGTATAGTTGCCTATACTCTCCTTAAGAGGCATGATTGATTGACACAGGACCAAAGTATGATCAATCTAAATGATGCTGATGAATGTCATTTTAGAGATCAGTAAATAACTAAAAATAATAAAGTAAATAGATAGATAGCAGGAATTAAACATGCTCATGAATAATTATAAAAAAAAAATATAAATGGAATGAAGGATAGCAAGAAATTAAGCCCGCAAGAAAATCCAAAAAAAGATAAGAAGAATTCGGATCATGGTAGTTAAGAAACTATCCTGATTAAGGCTCTTAATCTTTTAACCAAGTAGATCTATCGATAAAAAACTGGGTCTTTACCAACATCGGATCTAAAAAAAATAAGTAAAAATCAAAGATCAGTTAAGAAGGAACGAAGATCCTTGTCAACATTTGATCTGTAGAATAATAGATCACTTTTTCTCTCTCTACATGATAGATAAAAATCTTAGAGGAGATAGATCTTCTTTTGATGGAATAGGCTTATGTAGGTAGATGGTGAAGATGAATCAGGGTCATAGGAACACTGAATCTCAAAAAAATGAAGGTTAAAGAGATAGAAAAAGATGGGCCTCACACCCTGCTCTCGTGGGATGATTTTGGGTCTCACATCCTCTCCCTCTCGGAGTGACCAACATAAGTATTTGTGAGAATTATAAAGTGATTCATCCATTCATTCATTATCTCATTCATGAAAGATACATGGGTTATATAGGACCTTAGGGGTCCTATTTCTTTAGGAATCCTATTCCCTTTACAAGAAAAAAATCAACCCTCCCAACAAAAAGTGAAACATTATGTATGGTTTTTAAATACAATAATATATCATATCTATCTTTTATGGAACCATAGGAAAGAAATTGGCCTTTTAACAAAATATGTAAGAAATCAAGAACTCTTAAGGAATCCTAGGAAAGAAAAGGAACTCCATGTGGGTGCTTGATGCATGGCATAACTTGGGATGAGGATCCTTGGGCATGGCACATGTTGGTGTGTGTATTTTCTTCCTGGGCGTGTGGAGGGTGGTTGCTCCAAAGATGACATGGACCAAGCTTGCTTCTTTATGATGGTCTCTTTCTAAATAAGGCTTAATCCAAAATAAATCCAAGTATGGTCCTATGGATCCAAAACTAAATGCATCAAAAGAACTAATTGATTAAATCAAAAGGACTAGAATAAAATAACTGAAGTAGAGTTATTCTGATATGGCTTCTTCAATCCAAATTGAATCTAAATTATGTTGCCAACTTTTTGGTGGCTCTATGCTCGCACCAATTCTCTCGGGGTGGGGAGAACTCGATCCTATCGAGTGGGTGTCGATTCTGCTCTGGTGATGCTCAAACAAATCAAGATCAATACGTTGTAGCTCTTCTTGAGTGATCAAGGTATCCTCAAACTCTGGTCGACCTCGCCATCTAACTAAGTACTGCTAATAGCCTCGACTTCGGGTGGAGATAATCTGTTCATCCAAAATTCTCTCAATCTGATCATGCTTTGACACTTTGGTTGGTGGACATTCAGGAATCGGCTCTCTCTTAAAGCTTGGTTCATGCTCAAATAGCTCACTAGGTATCCAAGTTGGCTCTTTATAGGCGATGAGATCTGCAATGTTAAAAGTAGAGCTAATCCCAAAATTTGAAGGTAAATCTACAACATACGTATTTGGTCCGATCTTCTTTAAAATCTTAAATGGACCTACTCCTCGAGCATGTAACTTCTTGATGGTTCCTGGTGGGATCGTTCAGGCCTCATTCGAACTATCACATAGTTTTCTTTCGTAAACTCTTGGGCACATCAATGAGAATCTGCACTCTATTTATAAACTTTATTACTAATACTAATTTTTTTACTGATCTCTTTATGTAAACTCTTGACATGCTATGCAAATGACTCTGCAGATTCAAAAATTTTAGCATGCATGCGCATTGGGATAAGGTCTATTGGTTTTCTAGGTTGATATCCATGAACTACTTCAAAAGGACTCATGCCAATGGATCTATTAATAGAGCTATTATATGCAAATTGAGCTCGGAACAATAAAATATCCCAGTTACCCATATGTTCGCCAATCAAGCAACCCAATAAATTTCCAAGACTCCTATTGACCACTTCAGTCTGACCATCTATTTGTGGGTGAAAGGCAAAAGAAATTTTCAATTTTATGCCTAGAAGGTGCCATAGGATTTTTCAAAAGTAGCTCACAATGGTTTTGGGTAATCCATGCAATTTAACAATCTCATCAAAGTATATTCTTGCAACTTTCCGACGTTTGGCAATAGGACAAAAAATGGGCCATTTTTTAAAACCTATCTACAACCACTAGAACTGAATCATGCTTCCTAACTGTCTTAGGTAAGCCTACAACAAAATCTATGCTAATGTCTTGCCAAGGATAGTCTGATATAGCTAAGGATGTGTATAGGCCTGTGTTCTATTTTCTTTGCTTGGCCACGGCACACGTTCTACACTAGGCAACAATTTGAGCAACATCTCTTTTTAGGCTTGGCCAAAAAAATTAAACTTCTACCAACTCTATGGTTTTATTCCTACCAAACTGTCCAGCTAATCCTCTAGTGTGTAGTTCCCAAACTAAAAAATCTATTAAAGATGTACGAGGAATACACAACCTAGCTCCTCTAAATAAGTAACCATTCTGAAGGGTATATTCACTGTATTCTCTAGATGGTCCTTTTCGTAAAATGGTAAGTATGTTATCAAAATATGGATACTCCTCATAATCTTCTTTAATCTTATCAAAACCAACAATCTCTACACTAATGGTGGATAACAAAGTACGATGATGACTTAGGGCATCAGCAGCATGATTCTCTACACCCGTACGGTGTTTTAAAATAAAAGTATAAGCTTGCAAAAACTCGACCCACCTACCATATCTATGATTCAGTTTCTTTTGGAAATTCAGGAATCAAAGGGCTTCCTGATCTGAGTATAAAATAAATTCTTACGGTAGTAGATAATGTCTCTAGTATCTTAGGGCTTGGACTACCGCATAAAACTTCTTGTCATAGGTAGAATATTTTAGTTTAGAATCGTTAAGTTTCTTGCTGAAATATGCTATCGGATGACCTTCTTGATTAAGGACACCACCAATCCCAACTCCTGACCCATCACATGCTACTTCAAAAACCTTGAAAAAATCAAATAAACGTAGGACTGGAGCGTGGATCATTTTGTCCTTAATATTTAGGAAGGCTCTATTGGCTGCTTTAGTCCATTCAAAATCTTCCTTTCTAATACAGTCAGTGATGGAAGTGGCTATGGTCCTAAACCCTTTTATGAACCTACGATAAAATATTGCTAATCCATGAAAACTTCGCATGTCATGCACACTCTTAGGTACCAGCCACTCAACTATTGCTTTAATCTTTTTAGGATTGGCAGACACACCATCGGGGGTAACAATAAAACCTAAGAAGTTGACACGATCCATCATGAAAACACATTTCTTAGAATTGGCATCCAGATTTTCTATTCTAAGGACTTGACAGACTTTTCAGAGATGATCTAGATGGTCCTTCCTAGTTCGATTATAGATCAAAATGTCATCAAAGTACACGACTACAAACACTCCTATAAACAGTCATAGTACTTGGATCATCAATCTCATGAAAGTACTAGGGACATTAGATAATCCAAATGGCATCACCATCCACTCATATAAATCATCTTTCATCTTAAAAGCAGTTTTTCACTCATCTCCCAGTCTAATCCTTACTTGATGGTAACCACTCTTAAGATCAATCTTAGAAAAAATAGTGGCTTTGGCCATCATATCTAGCATGCCATCTAACTTAGGAATGAGAAAATGGTACTTAATGGTGATCTTGTTAATTGCACGACTATCTATGCACATCCTCCATATTCCATCCTTCTTTGGAGTCAATAGTGCAGGAACTACATAAGAAATTAAACTCTCTCTCATGAATTCTTTTTTCATCAGCTCTTCAACTTGCCTTTGTAGCTCAGCATGCTCAGTGGGGTTCAATTTATAATGGGGCAAATTGGATAGGGAAGATCTAGGTACCAAATCAATGGCATGCTGAATGTTTCTCATGGATGGTAAGTGATCTGGAAGATCCTTAGGAGAAACATCATAAAATTCACCAAGAATGCTGACTACTTCCTTGGGATGATCCATTTTAGGGTCCTCACAAACTTCTTTCACAGCAATCATCCAAACTGGTGATCCTTTACTCATGATCATCTCTAATTTCTTAGCACCTATTAGATGGAGGCTTTTCTTTTTGATGTTTTCTTTTGGTCCATCGCCTATTTTTCTATTGGTAGTCTTAGGTGGGAAAGGATTGATCATGATCTTCTTACCCTTATGAGTGAAACTATAGGAGTTGGTTCGGTCATAAATCGTAACATTATTATCAAATGCCAAGGCCGACCTAATATGATACTTCCGACTTTCATGGATAAGACATCGCACCAAACATGATCCTAATAAGAATGGAGTTAGATAGAAACACGACATCTAAGTTTGATGGAAATAGAAGAGGAATCTATCCAAGACACACGGTATTGGTTGGGATGATCTACAGGAGCGAATTCTAATCGCTTAACCATATCGGTGGAGATGGCATTGATATAGCTACCGCTATCAATGATCACCTTATAAATTTTATCGCTAAATTTTATGAAGGTATGAAAAATAGAGATCCTACGCTAGTCTTCACTCTCCTTAGTCTGTGCAAGAACATACCAAATGCTTCAAGCCTAAGGTCTGACTCCGATGCAACAAAACTTAGGATTTTCTTAGTACTCTCAAACTGCTCGACTAAGTCTGGATCAACTTCATAAACTTCCTCCTCAATATTTTTTAGAGTTTTCTCTTCTAATTCTTTCATAAATAACGATCGATTGGGTCATTTTGCAGCAAAATAACCATAACCATGGCACTTGAAGCAGTGGGATCGAGAACTACTTTTCTTAGATAACTCTCTTATAACTCTTTTTTCTTTATCTTCATTTCTCATAATAGGATTTATAGATGGAGGTCCATTACTAGAAGTCTGGGTAGTATTGGATCTCAATCCAGAAGGGGTTACTCAGCTAGATTCAAGACGATGGATGGTCGAATACCTAAAAAATCTCTCAAAGTTTAGGGCAAGTTGATAAGCTTGTTATAATGTGGTTATCTTTCACAAAAAGAGCTCATGCTAGATATCTTCTCATAATTCAGCTCTAAATCTAGATAAGGTAATAACCATATCTTCAGTTACTCTACATCTCATAAGGTACTCATCAAATCTCGTGATGTACTCTATGACTGATCTATTTTCTTGAGTAAGTCTCTGCCACTGATCTAAAAGTCTTTATTGGTAGGAGGTAGGAAGGTATTTTTCTCTAAGTTTCTCCTTCATTTCATCCTAGATTTTTGTTGGATCTTGTCTTCTCTGGTTGAGAAGACGTTCAACACTTTTTCAATAAAGTCAGGCTTGCCTAACCAACTTCATCTTAGCAAACCTAACTCTTTTTACTTCAGATATTTCATACCATCCAAAATAGTGGTCCATGCTCGATTCCCAATCTAGGTACTCTCTCGGATCTAGATAATCATCAAAACTTGGAGCTTCGATCTTCACATTCCTAAGGATATGCTCATCCTGGTCGAACTGGTTATGATGGGGGTGTGCTGCTATTGGTCGATCTAGGTCGAGGTTCCTTCTTCTCTATCCTATAGGTAGTTGGGGAGACTCAGGTTCAGGTTGTCTTTTCCTAGCTTCTTTTAGTACTATTATTTTTTCACTCATGATTTTCATAAAATCTTTCATGTCATCAAACTTCTCAGTCAGGTTATTAATGATGGCTGCTGTATTAGGATCCATGTTGGTACTGGGTGGGAAAGTAGGATGTTGGTACTGGGTACCTAATCTAGTAGTCATGCAAGTTAAGGATGCAGGAATAAGATGCAGTAAGAAAGAAAAGAAATGCTAAAAAGTAAATTACAAAATTTAAATTATGAAAATTTAACTTGTAGGAATTTTAAATTGCAGAATTTAAACTAAAGTTCTAACCAATCTGGCTCTGATCCCAAATTGATGCAGAATAGCCTAAACAAAAAAAAAGAGAAAAGATCAAGCTTCCTTCCGTTCATTAATAATAAATCACGTCCAATCTGGCACATTATTTTCAGGACAGATAGTATAGTTATCTATACTCTGCTCAAAAGGCATGATGATTGAGATGGGACCAAAGCATGATCAATCTAAATGATGCTGATGAATGCTATTTTATAGATCAGTAAATAACTAGCAATAATAAAGTAAATAGATAGATAGCAGAAATTAAACATGCTCATAAAAAATTATAAAAAATAAAATATAAATGAAATGAAGGATAGTAAGAAATTAAATCCATAAGAAAATTCAAAAAAAGATAAAAAGAATTCAGATCATGGTAGTTAACAAACTACCATGATTAGGGCTCTTAATCTTTTAACAAAGCAGATCTATCAATAAAGAACTAGGTCTTTACCAATATTAAATCTAAAAAAAATAAATAAAAATCAAAGATCAGTTGAGAAGGAATGAAGGTCCTTATCAGCGTTTGATCTATAGAATAATATATCTCTTTTTCTCTCTCTACATGATAGATAAAAATCTTAGAGAAGATGGATCTTTTCTTGGTGGAATAGGCTTATATAGGTAGATGGTGAAGATGAATCAGGGTCGTAGGAACACTGAATCTTAAGAAAATGAAGGTTAAAGAGATAGAAAAAGGTGGACCTCACACCCTCCTCTCGTGGGGTGATTTTGGGTCTCACACCTTCTCCCTCTCGGAGCGACCAACAAAAGTGTTTGTGGGAATTGTAAAGTGATTCATTCATTCATTTATTATCTCATTCATGAAAGATACATGGGTTTATATAGGACCCTAGGGGTCCTATTTCTTTAGGAATCCTATTCCCTTTACAAGAAAAAAATCAACCCTCCCAATAAAAAGTAAAACGTTATGTATGGTTTTCAAATACAATAATATATCATATCTATCTTTTATGGAACCATAGGGAAGAAATTAGTCTTTTAACAAAATAAGTAAGAAATTAAGAAATCTTAAGGAATCCTAGGAAAGAAAAGAAACTCCATGTGGGCGCTTTATGCCTGGCACAACTTGGCATGAGGATCCTTGGGCATGGCACATGCTAGCATGTGTATTTCCTCCCTAGGCGTGTGGAGGGTGGTGGCTCCAAAGATGACGTGGACCAAGCTTGCTTCTTTATGATGGTCTCTTTCCAAATAAGGCTCAATCCAAAATAAATCCAAGTATGGTCCTATGGACCCAAAACTAAATGCATCAAAAGAATTAATTGATTAAATCAAAAGGACTAGAACAAAATAACTGAAGTGGAGCTATTCTGATATGGCTTCTTCAATCCAAATTGAATCTAAATTATGTTGCCAACTTCTAGTGGCTCTGGTGTCCGCACTACCGATACTCCTTAAAATATGAGTATAGATGGTCATCCACAGCTCACCACATGCAACCATGCTCGAAATCAATAATATCAAATATAGCCTACCAATAACAAATATTATAAGAATACAGTGCTAATTAAATATTTTACTAAATATTATTTTATCTATAGGTGGCTATAGAAGATCTCTCTCTGAGCCCATGTAACTTGACACCAATCGAAGAGCATCATGGGGTAAAGCTATGGAATATGATGCCCAGCTCAGTCTACCATGGCTTGCACGATCCCCTAATGGGCTTGGTGAAGTCGGACAGAATCTCAATATGGAGACACTATCCCTCATGCTCATTTCTCCGATGCTCCATGGTGAGGTTCTTCGATGGACCTCACCCTCGCCTCATCACCGATGGAGAATGGCCTGAAACAATAATGAATAAATCATTAGTATGATAGCTATCTATAAACCTAATAGGTAGAATTAAAATCAAATTTTATTATATAAAAAATATTAAAATACCACTCAAACCTACCTTACTTTTTCCTGCCTCTATAGCGCTCTCTGGCGACTTCAATAGTGTAGCAATGGAAATAGAGCAAGGGTCATCCTTAGGGGTAGGCTGGAAATTCAAACATCATCATCTCTCTCCTGGTGCCATACCTGCAATGCTTAAACCATGCATATAACTAACTTGACATTTTAATGAATATAATAATGAACAATAATACCAAAAAATATGTAAATGCTAATGAATAAAATTATATTGCATACCATTATTGCAAGAGAAGATTTAACAAAGAATATAGATCTACTCATCAACATCCCTATCCTCCTCGATTTGTAGGTCCTCCGAATCATAATAATTGACTAATGCATTGTCTCCTATCTCATATTCATTTATGAAGTAATCGTCGTCCTCCAAATCATTAAGATTAAATACAAAATTAGCTTCAACTTTGTGACTCTAATCCCAGACTGGATCCTGACCTGGATCTCGGACTGGATCCCAACCTCAATCCGACCCAAATCCTAACTTGAATCCCAGATTGGATCCCGGACAAAACAATTCATGTGCATTAAAAATTCACTAAAGGATTCAACTACTCCTAATTAAAAGATTAAATCATAATCATAATAAAACATAAGGACTAAACAAGCAAAAAGATTAAATTATGACAAGCAAAAGCATTAAATTATTTTTTTTAAAAAATAATATCTTATCATTATTTTAAAAACTAACTATTTTCATTATAAAAAATAGTTTATTTTTAAATATTTTATTTGATTTTATTTATCATTACTATTTTTTAGTAGCTATTATTATCTTGATTATTATTATTTTTATAAATAAATTAAGATCAACAAACTATCAAAATTAAAATCAAACTATTATTATTTTAATTTTTCCCCCTTTCTTCTCTCACATGCTGTAACCCCCTTCCACCCCCCCCACCAATCCCCTCACCACCCCCGACTCCCCATGGCAGCCTGTCCGTCCCCCACCCCCAATGGCCCCTCATCCAATCCATCACCACCACCTCTCACCCCCTGCGGATGCCCATTCTAGCCCACTCCAGTCACACCCCGCTCACACAAGGTGTCGAGCTCGCTTCGCTTGCCGCTTGCACCTCCACCCCTCGCAAGCGCCTCTCCATCTCCACCCCATGGGTCCACGCCCATCACCACCACCCCACCCTTGCCAAACACCCTCTCTCCCTCTCCTTCCTCCCTTGCCTGGGTCACCCACCCCCTACCACCCCTCGCGCCCCTCCTCCATCACCTCCACCAGTCACCACCATCCACGTGTAGAAGGAAAAACAATACCATCATAAATAGGGACTCTTACCTTCGATTCACGATAGCGGTAGTGGCAATGATGGTGGGGTTAGGGGCGATGACGGCGATGGGAGATGCACTCGCTGGCTAGTAGAAGCCTAGGAGGAGGGGGAGAGAGAGGAGAGGGTTTCGAGGGTTTCACAGGAGAGAGAGGAGAGGGTTGGAGTGTTTCGCTAAATCGAAGGGACATCAAGGTGACTGGTATTTAAAGAGCTTTTAGCAACAAAAAATTTCCATCACTAAAAACATTCTTAGTGATAAAAAAATTAATTTTCATCACTAATAATTTTTGCCAATTTTTTTATACTAAAAAATTTTTTCTCTAAAAAAGCAAACCAAAAAAAATTTAAAAAATAATTTGTGATGAAATATTTAATTCCATCACTCATAATTATTATTAGCAATGAAATTAATGTTTATGTTGCTAATACTTAATTATTTATGATAAAATTTTTTTATCATAAATAATTGATAAAAAATAAAAATTTTTAAAAAATAAATGCCAGATTATTTATGATAGAAAAAATTTCATCATAAATAATTAAGTATTTATGATGGAAGAATAATTTTCATCATAAATACTAAATTATTTATGACATAAATTTTATCATAAATAATTATAAAAAAATTAAAAAATAAAAAATAAATATTAGATTATTTATGATGAAAATATTTTATGAATTTAAAAAATAATTCAAGTATTTTGCAATCATTTTTTTGATTATAAATTTTTTATATTTTGCGATCAAAAAATTAGTCACACATATATTTTATAATTAAATATAATTTTTTTTAAATATTATATAATTTTAGAATTTAAAGTTCATCTTTACTATTCATTATCTAAATAATTATTATTAGCATATCGTTATAAAAGACTACCTCGATCTAGTAACTCTAGCTATATCGATCAATAAAATTTGATTTCGATAATAATAAATGACCGCATGATAATTTAATAGATAAAGACCATCAATAAATCCAAAAATTTATAATGATGATTTTGGTGATATTTATAATATCCTATCAAAATTTTACTTTAATCAAATATCATTATCATGATCAATTTAGTATAAAATAATTTAGACTATTAAATAAAAAATCAATGATCAATAGGCCAAACAACATCTAATTATAAGATGATTTTTTTAGATAAATGATCATTGCAACTATATGGTGGTGATTGTAAAATGCAAACTACGTGTATATGAACCATCCAAAACTATATGTCTTTTGATACATATTGTTAAAGTCTTTAAGCAATTATTCTTATGCTTTTGTAAGATCTACTAAACATGGATGGTTCATATATATGAGGTTTAGATTTTACGATCATCATCATATAGATAATTAAAATAGTAATAAAGATCATTTATCTAAAAAATTATCATATAATCAGATGTCGTTTGGCCTTTGATCACTCATTTTTTATTTAAGAATTTAAATCATCTCATGCTAAATTAACCATGATAATGATGTTCGATTGAAGTAAAATTTTAATAGTATGCTATAAATATCATCAAAATTATTGTTGCAAGCTTTTAGATCCATTTGTGATCTCTATCTATAAGATTATCATGTGGTCATTCATGACTGTCGAAATTAAATTTTATTGATTGACATAGCTAGGGCTATCAGATCGAGGTGGTCTTTTATGAAGATACTCTAATGATAATTATTAAGATAATCAATGATAAAGATGGACTTTAAATTTTAAAATTATATCATATTTAAAAAGAAATAAAAAAAAATATTCATTATAAAATATATTTATGATCAATTTTTGGGTTGCAAAATATAAAATATTTATGATCTAAAAATCAATCATAAAATACTTAAATTATATTTTAAATTTCTAACATATTTTCATCATAGATAATTTTCTATTTATGTTTTAAAAAAATTAAATTTTTACTAATTATTTATGATGAAAATATTGCATCATAAATAATTTAGTATTTGCAATGGAAATTATTTTTCCATCATAAATACTTAATTATTTGCAATGAATTTTTTTTGTAAATAATCTAGTATTTATTATTTTTTAAAAAAATATTTTCTCATCGATTATTTATGATGCAAAAATTTTTGTTGCTACTAATTAAGTTTTTGCGATAAAATGATGATTTCTATCACTAATACTAAACTTTTTATGATGTAATATTTTTGTTACAAATAATCTGATATTTATTTTTTTAGTTTCTATTTTTTCATCTGAGCGGTAGGTCGACAGTCGTCTTGATAGTGGCGGAGGCATGAGAGTGCAGTGGCTACTCCAGACATCAAATTGTATGCATGCGGTGCCCATCCATGCGGTGGACCATGCAGGGGCGAAGCCATGAGTGGGCATTGATGGCCATCTCCACAACATCATGGGCACACGTGGTGGTACCGAATGTGCTGCCTCGACTCGCCCATGGGCTAGCTAACAGCAGACATGCTCGTGCCCCTCCAACCCATTGTGTAAGCCATGCACAGTGTGTCTTTGCTCGTTGCCCCGACAAGCCATGGGTATGGGATGGAAATTATTGATTTTAAATTACTAAAATTTCATTGATTATTTATGATGTAATTTTTTTTGTTATAAATAATTGATTATTTATGACATAAAAATACCTAATTACTTATGATGAAAAATTTTCCATCGCAAATTATATATTATTTTATTTTTTAAAATTACTAATTTTTTATTAATTATTTATAATGAAAATTAAGTTTGCATCATAAATACCTAATTATTTATGATAAATTTTTTTTTTATCAAAATTAATCTACCCTTTTATTTTTTAAAATTATTGATTTTTTATTGATTATTTTTGATGAAATTTTTTCATCATAAATAATTTGGTATTTATGATGTAAATTAGAATTGCATCATAAATATGTAATTATTTATGATGAAAAAAATTTCCATCATCAATAATATACCTTTTTTTTCAAATTATTGATTTTTCTTCAATTACTTATGAGGAAAAGGTTTTCATCATAAATAATTATATATTTATGACATAAATTATATTTTCATCATAAATACCTAATTATTTATGATGGCAAAATTTTTGTTGCAAATAATCTATCCTTTTATTTTTTTTTTAATTATTAATTTTTTATTAATTATTTGCATTTCATCATAAATAACTAGGTATTTATAGTGTATATTAGTTTTTCATCACAAATATCTTATTATTTATGATAAAAATATTTCCATCATAAATAACATTTTTATTATTTTAAATTACTAATTTTTCATTGATTATTTATAATAAAAATTTTTTCATCACAAATAATTAGATATTTATGACATAAATTATATTTTCATCATAAATACCTAATTATTTATTATGAAAAAAATTTGTCACAAATAATCTATCCTTTTATTTTTTTTAAATTACTAATTTTTCATTGATTATTTATTATAGAATTTTTTTCATAAAAAATAATTAGATATCTATGACAAAAACTTATTTTGGATCATAAGTACCTTATTATTTGCAATGAGAAAAATTTCCATTACAAATAATGTACACTTTTATTTTTAAAAAAATTACTAATTTTTCATCAATTATTTATGATGAAATTTTTTTATCATAAATAATTAGATATTTAAGATGTAAATTATATTTTCATAGTAAATACCTATTTATTTATGATGAAAAAATTTTCATTATAAATAATCAATCTTTTTTTAAATTACTAATTTTTTATCAATTATTTGCAATGAAATTTTTTCCATAGAAATAATTATGTATTTATGATAAAAAATTATTTTACATCATAAATAATCTATTATATATGATGAAAAAAATCATCATAAATAATCTATCATTTTTTTAAAATTACTAATTTTTCATCGATTATTTGCTATGAAATTTTTCTCATCATAAATAATTAGTTATTTATGATGTAAATTTAGTTTTCATCATAAATACCTAATTATTGATGATAAAATTTTTTTTTATCATAAATAATCTATTATTTATGATGAAAAATATTTTTGATCGTAAATACTATTATTTATTATTATTTTTGTTGCAAATAATTTTATTATAAAATCATAATTTTCTTGTAGTGATAACATCCCATTGAGACTCTAAGGAATCACTAACATAAAATACTTGACTAGCTTAAAAAGCAAGTATATTCGATTTTTCAGTATGAAGATAGCATTACATATTAATGAGAGTAAAACCACACTCATCAGTCTTCATTCCTGACTAAGATATGGTATCAAATCAATCGCATTTTATCAACGCAGCCCTTTCTTTACATTAGTAGTCTAAGATGACAATCTTCTCCACAACCTCATAATTGTTCAGATCTTTCATATGAGGCTGTAAATCCTTCGAGCTAGCATAATACCAGTTATGGCGCTCAACATTATGCTACTATTTTATATTGCCATATTTTGGGCTCGGTTGTGAATATTGAACCTATAATCATTGATGACAAGCTATTTGTACTCACACATGGTATGATTTGGTCTCTTTGAAAGAGCACGCACTTCATGATCATATCATCAAGTGGTAATCTTCATGCCTAAGAAGATGATACCTAATTAATAAACAAGTTCAAATAGAGTGTACAAGATAGGAATATATACTCGCTTACATAATCTTTGAATCACTCAAAAAGCTCTTTGCTATGACAAGTCTAACCTTATATTGTATATCTCTTGTACGAAGTTGGGATATATTTCATTAAATTTTTGTCATACCACTCAATCGACAGGATGCTTCAATGCATCATCTTTTGTTCACTTCTCTTCATGCCATCTTATGTCCTTGAATGTTCTTGCTGAAATAAACAACTTTTGTATTCTTGGTATCAAAAAAAAGTGCCATATCAACTTTTAAGCAACATGGGTCGATGTGCCATCTTTATTCTATTTTCATCTTGATACACCGTAACTCATGCACTCATTTCGGTTGGCACCCCCTCTCAATAGAGCATGCAATCATTAGGACATGAATATATCTTGGTGTAAGCAAAATCCAACTATTCAACAATCTTCGATGCCTCATAATTATTCTTCAAAATTTGTACATTGTTTGGAAGAATGTCCTCTAAAACCTCTAGTATATAGTTCACTCTATTATTATTGAACCCATTCAAGCATTTTGCATGATACAACCAAATTAAGAACTCAAGCTTCACCATCTTTTCACACTCGAGATATAATAGAATATTAACATCCTCCATCAACTTGTGGACCTTCTCCACATTCTTACTGTTTGTCATTCCATCAACCATAATATTAGGCATTGATATAGATGCACCATCATTTTGACCAACAAATAGGAAGATATCATGAGCCATTTGTTCCACTCCCTCATCATGTTGATCACCTCCTTATGGCCTGCACTAACTATGTTGATCCCAACAAATTTCATAACTAGGTTTAAAGCCATAAATAATGAAGTGATTATTTACATCTTGACAAGATAGCCAAGGCTCACCAATACACTTCTTACAAAAATATTGGATAAGTCCATAGTCTCCAAATTTCTCTATAATAAAATCAAGAAACTTTTGAAGTCTAGCCTCGTATTCGAGCGAGAGTCTACTCAACTTCATCCACCCCTTATCTATTATAAAAATGGTGATACTATAATTAAATCATATGTGGAAATGAGATAATAGAATAACATTAAGATAATTTGGTAGTAATTGTTCATAATTTATGCACTTTTACCAATGGTAGAGTTCATAACATCACTATATAGGCAAATAAAAAATATTTTTTCAATCATGACAAGTTGAGAAGGACTAACCAAATATTACGTGCATTATATACAAATATTTGAAAAACCAAAAATTCATTAAATATCATTTTTAGATATGTGATAAATATATCCTATCATCAACTAAAATAAGAAATTTTAGCAGCATTTTCTCTTAGTTCTTCCATGTACGGAGGACAAGGAGAAATGCTGTCCAAAATTTTTTTTGAACCCTCAGCATACCGTTTGATTACTGTAATGACCTATAAAATTATTTGCATTTTTTAAACTATCTATGGTTCACAATGAATTGACCAACGTACATAATTCTTCAATCCATACAAAAATAAATAAATGTATAGATATACTAGAATATGTACATCAATTAACTGACGAATCTATCACCATGCAATGTAAATTTTTTTTAAAATTAATACATAACTAATATCATTCAGCATCTTCCATCGGCTTGAGCGCATAGGACACGCGAGGGCTAGATGCCTTGGATATTAGCTGTGACCTGAGGCATAGCCTGTAGGATCTGTTGTAGTGCTCCCAAGCCTTAGAGGGCCATAGAAGGAATCAGGGTGTTGGCTCCAAAAGATTAGGATGGGTGTGATCCTATAGCTAGGACAGGAGTTGTTCTAGGATGATGGCGGCGTGTAGCCTTACATGGACTCAAGATTTAAGAGTGAGGATCTTGAGGGGGGCTTGGTAGACGCTCCGAAGACCCAAAACATAAGGTAGAGCAAAAGACCAAAGCCAGAAGAAGAATCAGTCAAGATAAGGACTAACATACAGTCAAGCTGGCTTGGATACACAGTTGAGCTGGCTTAGACTGAGACTGAGCCAACTCAGAGTATAGTCGAGCCGGCTATCTTAGGTAGATAAAAGATAAGGTTTGAACAATATGCAGTCGAGCTAGCTCGACTCTTGATAGAGCCATTTTGATGATGGCTAATAGAATTGGATGGGAGTTTTCTGTTTGGGGTCTTAAGACCTGGTCTAATAAGGTCTTAAGGTGGCTAACATATGTATGAATCGAGTTTAGATCCAGAGAGTGAGAGCATGAAAGACATGGGTGTACATGGGCATAGCAGAAATTCTAAGGTATAGCAAAAATCCTAAGGTATATAAATCCAGGTATTATAATTTTTATCAGAGAGTAGAATCAATATACAGCTTTTCTTTCTAACTCTCTTCCCTCTTTTCTTTTTGGTTCTAATGCCAAACCCTAGGTGCCGCCATCAATTTTTTTTGCTCTTCTTCATATTTCTTGATTAATACCCAAATTTGCATAAGATATCAAATCTATAAATATGATTTTGAGCAGTCGTAGGCATAACAATTGATATCAAATTAGTACCGATTGTTCCAACACTTGGTATCAGAGCTAGGTGATGCACTAGCACTGGGTGTCAGAGCCCGATTATGTGTGAAGGAGGAAGAAGATTAAGTTTTAGCAGAGATCAGTAGTGAGATTCAGATCTAAGATTTTCTCTAGACTTCATGGGAAAGAAAGTGATCTAAGAACTGCTATCCATCATCCCTAGTTAAGATAATTTTTAGATCTACCTGTTGGCTATTTTTTATTTGGTTTGATCATGAAGAACAACAGGTTGAATGTAGGATTTGAAAAATTTAATGGAAAGGATAGTTTCATAATGTGAAAGGTTAGGATGGAGGATCTATTGATTTAAATGAGGCTAGATTTGGCCTTGGAGGATAGGCCAGAGGAGATGACAGACAAGAAGTGAAAGTCCTTAGAGAAAAGGGCATGTGCCATGATTAGAGCTTGTCTGGCAGATGAGGTGCTGTATGGCATGTTGGAGAAGAAGACACCCAAGGGTTTGTGATCGAGGTTACATCAATAATACATAGGAAAGAACATGTGCAACAAGTTGGGGCTGAAGAAGCAACTGTATAGCCTTCGGATGCTAGAGGGCGAGGATGTTGCAGGACATATTTAGCATTACGACCAAATGAGCATGCACTTGCTCAATATTGGGGTGGAGCTCGAAGAGGAGTACAAGAGTTTATTGCTACTTTGTTTGCTATCTGGGAGCTTCGATCCATTGGTAACCATAGTGTTTTATGGTAAGAAGATACTAGTGTATGAGGAGATTGTATTAATGCTAAGGTCCAACGAGCAGCGAAAATGGATGACGAAGAGGGAGGTCTTCCAGAAGGATCTCATGGTATCAGAGAGGCTCAGGCAAGGAAAGAAGAAGGGTCAGGGCAGCAAGAGGTCCAAGAAGTGCTTCAAGTATGGTGAAGTAAGGTACTTTAAGCGAGAATGTCTACTTTGGAAGAAGTGCAAAGGAGGAGAAAAGTTAGATTTTATCATTTCAATCATTGAAAGTGAAGAGTCGGATGAGCTCTTGATGATTTCAGAGGAACCTTTAGGATACAGTGTATCCAAGATAGTTTTGGAGGGGTCTGTAGAGTGCGAAGGATCCAAAGGAGCAGCGACTGTGTTCGAGGTGTAGCGGCAGGCTAAGTAGTGCAGTGTTAAGTAGTTGGCCTCAAAGAACTCAATTATAGAGTCAGATTCTATAGCATTAGGGAGACTTTGGTTTTAGATGGAGCATCAGACAGAGGTGGCTTCACAAATGGAGAGAGTTCTGACATAAGTTTAGAGTGAAGAAGTGCAGGACGACCAATATCCTAGCACCATTATCGGAGATGCACATTCTAGGTGGAGCAGCACATGTGAAAGGATAGGCAAAATTTTTAGTAGATCATGTCAGGGTAGTCAACGAGCATTGGCATAAGATTGCTACAGATTCTTCATGAAAGTCCAAGATAAATGATGCGGCTGCCAAGCCGAAGGATGTCTACAACTCTAAGGATGGTGCATAGGTGCAAGCCAAGGTCTTCAATAGTGGAGGCAGTCATCCCAAAGATCTTAGAGGGAGCTCAGCAGCTGAAGAAAGATTGTAGTGGTAAGGTGTATACAAGCAGCTATCAGGGCATGCATCGACAGCGGAATCATGCAGGAAAATATTGCCAGGTGTACCAAGGCTTGGGCATACCAAGGTGGAGATTGTAGGATCTGGTGTGGTGCTCCCAAGCCTTGGAGGGCCATGGAAGGAGCCAGGGTATTGACTCCAAAAGACTAGGATGGGTGTGGTCCTAGGACTAGGATAAGAGTTATTGTAGGGTAAAGGCAGCGTGTAGCCCTGCACGGATATGAGGTTCAGGTGTGAGGACCTTAAGGGTGGCTTGGTAGGTGCTTCGAAGACCTAGGAAACAAGGTAGAGTAAAAGATCAAATCCAGGAGAAGAATCAACTAAGACAAGGGGCTAACACACAGACGGGATTGACTTAAATACACAGTCAAGCTAGCTCGAGCTGAGATCGAGGTGACTCAAGGTATAGATCAGCTGGCTATCTCATGCAGACAGAAGATAGAATTCGGATGATATGCAATCAAGCTAGCTTGGCTCTTGATAGAGCTGGCTCGATGGTGGCTAATAGAACTAGATGGGAGTTTACTATTTGGGGTCTTAAGGCCTGGTCCAATAAGGTCTTAAGGTGGCTAAAACATATATGGATCGAATTTAGATCCAAGGGATGAGAGCACGAGAGACATGGGTGTACATGGGCTCGGTGAGTGCTTTTATGATTGGATTAGCCTAGGAGAGTTTTTTAGTTGGAGTTTGGGTTTATTAGAGTTCATGTTGTATAGCGGAAATTCTAAGGTATATAAACTCAGGTATTGTAATCTTAATAAGAGAGTGGAATCAATATATAACTTTGCTTCCTAACTCTCTTCTCTCTTTTTTCTCTAATTCCAACACCAAGCCTTAGGTGCTGCCATCAATTTTTTTTACTCTTCTTCATATTTCTAGATTAATACCTAGGTTTGCACAAGAGATCGGATCCTCGACTGTGGTTCCAAGGAGCCGTAGGTATAATAATTGGTATCAAATCAGTACTGATTATTCCAACACTTGGTATCAGAGCTAGGTGATGCTAGGGTGATGTGCTAACACAGCTCAGAATCCGATTGCCTAGAATCTATCGACATGGTCCAAAACCTACCAGCATGGCCTACTATTAAAAAAATACCTAAATATTCGATCCATAATAAGGCCAGAACAAGGTTTAGGATGATGAACGGAGTCCAATGAGCCTAAGAACAGTGCAAACAGAGTCTAGATGGAGAAGTTATGTGCAAACGAAGGTCGGAATGAGGTAGCCAACCCTCGGGCCTGTCGGAGGGGCCTACAGGTGGTGGTGGTTAGTGGCAGCATGGTTCAGACCGGTAGCATGTGGTGATGCTGGGCCAACCCTGGCGTGCGAGTGCGCGCAAGCAAAGGCCGCGTGGGAGCTCAACCCAAGTGATGAATCGCAGTCCACCATGAACCGCCAACTTATAGAGCCCTACATGGACCATCTCACCAATTCCCAAGATATTTCATGTAGTCCACAGTACTATTCCATAGATCGATCATGATCCAATGGATCTGGTTTAAGCCGATCATGATCGGATGGCTGCAAAGCAATCTGGCTTGATTAGGTAGTAGGGGGTGCTATTTTGAATTATTCATGGGTAGGAGAGCTTTCGATCATGATTGGATGCCTAAGAAATAATTCAAAATTGATTAGGAAGCTGTGTGTATGATTCGATGGCTCAAGAGGGAGCCACTCATGATCGGATGGCCAAAAATTGATCTCAAATGTGTTTGGGACTGGATTTCCTTCTAAAATATTATTTTTGGATTTCTGGAGTTTATATAACTTTGATTGACAAACCGTTTATTATGTTAGAGAGCTAGTGATATCTTAGAGATGCTAAGAATCTTCTTGAGAGATTTTAGAGAATTTTTATGAGAATTTTGAGACTTCTTATTAAGAGACTCCTGTATAAGGGTTGAGTGGTAAGTTTCTTTTATATTGTTTGTATTTTTCTTTCTTTCATAGTGAAGTTTGCATGCCCTATGGAGGTAGACCTTGGTCTAATGTACGTATACTTGATTGTGTGCTTTCATATTTTATATTCTTCTTTCTTTCTCTTATAGTATCCATACATGATTGAGTGTAACGCCAGTAGTATCAAAAGGTCCTTTGGTCATGGTATCCTAACTAGACTCCATAACAATCAATATCAAAGTGAGTTGATATTCCAACAATTGGTATCAGAGCTAGGCAATACTAGCGCATGTAGTTACTTAGATTGTGACGGTGTTGATCGAGATCAAAGAAGATGGAGAAGATAAATGTTGGTGTAGAATCTGATCGACACCGGATCGAGCTAGAGTTGAGGAAGAAGAGATCGCCGTCGGTGACCTGCAAAATAAAATTCCATCTGGAGTCAGTGGTGGTGGCTTCGGTAGGATCCTTCGATGATCAAGTCAGCTCTTCTTGCCAACAAAAATGGAGTTCTTAGAAAAGAATTCAACAGAGTTTTGAAAAGGAGAAGAGAGCTTAGAGAAATTATATCTAGAGGGTTCCTTTTTATAGATGAAGCCTGTAGCAGGCTAATAGTAATAGCCATAACCATCCGATAGTGGGCCACTCGGGGCTGCCTATAGCAAATTGATAGTGACAACCATAACCATCCAGTAGTGAGCTGCTTAGGGCCGCCTATAGCAGGCTGATAATGACAGCCATAACTATCTGATAATGGGCCGCTCAGGGCCACATGGAGTTTGCTATAGAGAGAGGTGTCCATTGTCATGATGTGCCTATTCGTCGAGATTTAATAGTCGAAGTTTGGAGAAAGTTCGGTTCTTGGAGGAATCCGATTGAAGGAGAAGTTCGAGAGGAGTCCGACTGATGGAGAAGCCTGATCGAAGGAGAAGTCTGAGAGGAGTTCGACTGATGGAGAAGTTCAGAAGGAGTTTGACTCCTTGAAGAATCCAACTGAAGAAGAAGTCTAGAAGGAGTTCGGCTCCTAGAGGAATTCGATTGAAGGAGAAGTCCGAGAGGAGTCTGACTGATGGAGAAGCCCGATCGAAGGAGAAGTCTGGGAGGAGTTCGACTAATGGAGAAGTTCAGAAGGAGCTCGACTGATGGAGAAGTTCAGATGGAGTTTGGCCGTTGGAGAAGTTCGGCTATTGAAGGAGTTCGAAAGGGGTTCGATTGCTGGAAGAGTCTGGAAGGAGTTTAACTGTTGGAGGAAGAATTTTCGATCGAAGCTCTTCCATGATTATCAGTTACATTAGGCTAAGCATCAGACTGAACTTCGATGGAAGCAGGGTTTATCCCCAATAATAGTTCTCCTACTCTTGAGTTCGAAATTCAAAAAAAGAGAGTATAAAAAAGATGACAGTCGAAGTTCTTTTCTGAGCTCTACACCCGTTGAGGTTGAAGCTCGGAAGAGATCTCATCTTCGATTAAAGTTGAAGCTCGAAAGAGATCTTATCTTTAGTCAAGGCTGAAGGAGATCTTATCTCCCATAGGAGTTGAAGCATGGGAGAGATCTTATCTCCAGTCGAGGTTGAAGGAGGTCTTATCTCCTATTGAAGTTGAAGCTCGGGGGAGAGTTTCGGTCCCGGGTTTCCATGCTTGTTGTTTGTTGTGGACGTTGAGCTCGTTGTGGATGCTAGGCCTATTGTGGATGTCAAACTAGGACCTCTCTTGGAAACCAGGATAAGATTCTGCCTTTCGTGTTTGACATAGTCAGATTGTCATGGGAAAATACGTGTTAGGATTCTCCATCAAGATTCTTTCTTCTCCACATCTTTGGCCTATGAGGTTCTGACTTTTGCTCGTGTTAGGATGAGGTTCTCCTCCCATTCCTAACAGATGGCAGGGGCACATTAGGGCCGTTGTCAAAGCCTCTCTTCTCACCTCATCTAAAATAAATGAGGCCTTCGACTTAGCTCACGTTAGGATGAGGTTCTCCTTCTATTCCCAATGGACTATAGGGGCATATTAGGGCCATTATCGGGGCCTCTCTTCTCACCTCATCTAAAATGAATGAGGCCTTCAACTTTACTGCCTACGTTAGGATGAGGTTCTCCTCCTATTCCTAACGGGCTGTAGGGGCACATATGGCCGTTGTTGAGGCCTCTCTTCTCACCTCATGTAAAACGAACAAGGCCTTCGACTTTGCTCATGTTAGGATGAGGTTCTCCTCTTATTCCTAATGGACTGTAGGGGCATATTAGGACCGTTGTCAGGACCTCTCCCCTCATCTCGTCTAAAATGAACGAGGCCTTCGACTTTGCCCATGTTAGGATGAGGTTCTCCTCCTTTTTCTAATGCACTGTAGGAGTATATTAGGGCCATTGTCTGGGCCTCCCTTCTCATCTCATCTAAAATGAATAAGGCCTTCGACTTTGCTTATGCTAGGATGAGGTTCTTCTCCTATTCCTAATGAACAGTAGGGGTACATTAGGGCCATTATCAGGGCCTCTCTTCTCATCTTATCTAAAACGAATGAGGCCTTTGACTTTGCTCATGTTAGAATGAGGTTCTTCTTCTGTTCCTAACGAGCTGTAGGGGCACATTAGGACCGTTATCAGGGCATCTCCCCTCACCTCGTCTAAAATGAACGAGGCCTTCAACTTTGCCCATGTTAGGATGAGGTTCTCCACCTGTTCCTAACATGGCAATAGGGGCACAGCTGGGCCATTGAATGGACCTCTTTCCTCCTCCTATCTTAAATTACCGGAGGTGTTCGACTTGCTCATGTTAGGATGAGGTTCTCCTCCTGTTCCTAACATGGCACTAGGGGCACAGATGGGCCATTGAATGGGCCTCTCTCCTCCTCCTGTCTTAAATAATCAGAGGTCTTCGACTTACTCATGTTAGGATGAGGTTCTCCTCCTATTTCTAATATGGCAATAGGAGCACAGATAGGCCGTTGAATGGGCCTCTCCCCTCCTCCTATCTTAAATAATCGGAGGTCTTCGACTTGCTCATATTAAGATAAGATTCTCCTCATATTCCTAACATGGCCACTTTTGATCGCTTCTTTCCTATCATTATATAGTTTTTGCACCAAGAAACAATAATGTTGAAATGGAGGAGTTTTATTAAGGAAAAATTACTGGTAGTATATTCTAAATTTTTTCAAATTCTAAGGTCATGGGAGTGTCGTTCCTTCGAGCTCCTTCAGATGATAAGTTTTGGGTTGGATGACCTCCTCTATTTTATATGGGCCTTTCCAATTTAAGGCAAACTTCTCCTAGCTCTGAGGTCAAGAGATGGCGGCTCATCGAAGCACTCAGTCTCCCACTCTGAATATTTTACCTCTGACTCTGGAGTTATAGTATCGGGCCATCCTTCGTTTTAAGCCACCATCCAAACCCAGGCTTTCTCTCTTTTTTCTTTTAATAGGTCGAGGTTGACTCTGAGGTCTAGTGAGCTATGCTGCTCATCGAAGGCTATGATCCATGCTTATGGGAGCTTAAGCTTATTTTGGATGACTACCTCCATTCCAAAAGCCAAGGTGAACGGTGTTTCCCTGGTCGGTAGCATTTGAGTGGTTCGGTATGTCCTGAGGATATGGTAGAGTTCATTCGCCCAGGCCCCCCTTGCTCTATCGAGCCTTATCTTGATGCCTTGCAGAAGGGTCCAATTGGTCACTTCAGCTTCCCTATTTGTCTGTGGGTGAGCTATCGACGTAAAGTGCTAGGAGATGTTTAGATCTTTGTAGAACTCAGCAAACCTCATCCTAGTGAACTGTCGCCCATTATCTGTTATGAGAGTTTAGAGTAGACCAAACTGGCAGACGATTGACTTTCAGATGAAGTCTTGCACTTGGCCTCGGTAATTTTTGCTAGTGGTTCGGCTTCAACCCATTTGGTGAAGTAGTCGATCACGATCAGGAGGAACTTCTATTATCCAAATGTCGTTGGAAAAGGGCCAAGTATATCCATTCCCCACTACGTAAATGGCTAAGGTTCACTTAGTGGAGTAAGCTTGGAGGTCATCTATCTTTGTCTGTTTGCATTTTTCTGATAGCGATCATATTTTCTGACATACTCCATAGAATCATGGTACAAGGTTGGCTAATAGTATCCTTACTAAAGTAGTTTTTGTGACAGGAACCTGGCTCCTACATGACTTCCACAAATTCTCTCGTGCACTTCCCATAATGCGAAGTCGGCCTTTGAAGGTCGAAGACATCTCAACAGCGGTAGCGAATACGACCTCTTATACAACTTGCCCTCATACAAAATATATCGAAAGACTTGATTCCTGAGTTTTCAAGCTTCTTTCAGATCACGAGGAAGAACTCCCTCTTTGAGATAGGCAACTAACGGGTCAATCTAGCTTGGCTCGAGCTCTATCTGCATAACGAACTATGATTCCTCTGAGCTTGGGTATTTTAGAGTTTCAAAAAATACTTCTTTAGACAGTTCAGCTAGAGCTGAAATGGCCAATTTAGAGAGTAGGTCGACTCTTATATTTTCTATCCTCGAAATCTATCGAATGCTAAAACTGCCGAAGGCCAGAGTCAAATTCTTTACTTTCTCAAGGTATTTCATCATACTTTTCTTCCGTACTTCATAGTTGCCACTAACTTAGCCGACCACTAATTGAAAATCACTGTAGACTTGAAGCCGATCTACTTTTAACTCTCTTACTATTTTTAATCCAGCGATCAGCGCTTCATATTCGGCCCCATTATTAGTTGCAGAGAATTTGAAGCATAGCGCGTACTCGATGATGACTCCCTCGAGGTTGACTAAGACTAACCTCACACCTACTCCAGCAGAGTTGGATGAACCATGCATATATGGGGCCCAAAAACCTTTGGGAAGGTCAGCGCTCTCTTCGGGGAGGCTCGATTGCGACAACAGGATGTAGGTCTCATTTTGTTCAAGCATGGCATCATCTGGAATGGTACATTCTACTACAAAATTTGGCAATATCTGAGTTTTGATCGATGGCTGGGGTCGATAATTGATGTCAAATTTTGTGAGCTTGATTGTCCATTTTGCGATTCTTCCGAAAGCATCTATTCGATGAAGGACTACTTTTATTGGTTGATCCATGAGGACCTTTATGGTGTGCCCCTGAAAGTAAGGTTAGAGTCTTCTGATAGCAATTAGAAGAGAGTAAGTCAATTTTTCTAGCTTAGAGTACCTGATCTCTACATTTCTCAAGACCCGACTTACGTAGTAGATCGATCGCTGCATCTTCGCTTCCTCCTTGACCAGGACTGTTGTCGAGGCCACCGGGTAGACTGCTTGATACAAGAATAATTCTTCTCCAAGTTTAGACTTTGCCAGCAGTGGGGATGAGCCGAGGTAGTTTTTGAGCTCCTCAAATGCCCGTTGGCACTCCATCATCTAGCAGAAGTTCTTTATTTGCTTGAGAACTTGAAAGAAGGGCATGCATCATTCGACCAATCTCGAGATGAAATGATTTAGGGATGCCATTTTTTTAATCAAGCACTGAACTTTTTTTATTGTTTTTGGAGCAGTCATCTCCTGAATAGCTTGGATTTTCTCTAGATTTGAATCAATCTCGCGCCTTGACACTATAGACCCCAAAAACTTTTCTGAGGTCACACCAAAGGCACACTTGGTCGGGTTCAGCTTCATCTTATGTTTCCTGAGTGCACTGAAGGTCTCTTCAAGGTCGGCGATGTGGTTTATAGAAGCTCGGCTTTTGATGAGCATGTCATCCACATACACCTCCATGTTGTGGCCGATTTGCTCCTTGAAGATCTTGTTGACCAGGCGTTGGTATGTTGCCCCTGCATTCTTGAGTCCAAAGGGCACAACCCTATAATAATAAAGACCATGGTCAATAACAAAAGTAGTTTTCTTCTCATCCTCCAGCGCCATCCATATCTGGTTATAGCCGAAGAAGGTGTCCATAAAGGTGAGGAGCTCATGGCACAAGATTATGTCTACCAGTTGATCAATCTTGGGTAAAGCGTAGCTGTCTTTTGAGAAGGCTTTGTTCAGCTTTTTGAAGCCTATACACATCCTCCACTTGTTGTTTGCCTTTTTGACAAGGATCACATTTGAGACCCAGGTCAGATAGTTAACTTTTCGAATGAATCCAACATTGAGGAGCTTACCTACTTCTTCTACGATTGCTTTCTGCCTCTCTGAAGTATGGTTGTGCATCTTCTCTTTTACCAGCTGATACTTAGGATCAATGGCTAGCCGATGTTTCATGACCTTGATGTCAATTCCTGGCATATCTGCTAGGGCCTAGGCAAAGATGTCCGCATTCTTCCTGAGGAAGGTGATGAGTTACTCCCGAACCTCATCCCCCAAGTTGGAGCCGATCTATATAGTATGCTCCACATTCCCGTCATTTAAGGGCATAGATATGAGGTCCCATATTGGCTCACCCCGCTCCTCAGTAAGGTCATCACGGGCATCCTGACTATCAATAGGATAAAGATCGGGCTGGACATTTTTCTGCAGGGCAATAGAGTAACAGCATCTCGCCAATGACTAATCTCCCCTAATCTCTCCAATTTCGTAGCTCATTAGGAACTTCACCTTTAAATAATAAGTTGACACCACTGCTCAGAGTGTGTTCAACCTAGGTCGGTCGAGAATAGCATTATAGTCAGATGCAGCCTTTACGACTAGAAAATTGACCTGTACCTTAACCAACTTCGGGAGTTGCCCTACAATCACAGTCAAAGTTATTATGCCCTCAACTGACACGGCATCGCCAGTGAAGCCTACCAACGGAAAGTTCATAGGTCCCAAGTGGTTATTGAGTAAGAATAATTTTAAAAAAGCGTCATAAAACAAAACATCAATTGAGCTTTCATTATCTACCAAAATACGACGTACATCATAGTCGGTAATGTTTGAAAAGATTACAACCATGTCATTGTGTAGAAACTGGACTCCTTGAGCATTCTCATTGGTGAAAGCAATGGACTCTTTAGTTCTCCATCTCTTCATTGGTCCCTTATATCCGTTGGCCTCTTCACGCCGAAGTCTCCTAGAGATAGTGTTGATGATGCCAAAAGGTGGCCGATCTCCTTGTTGTTCTTTCCTCCATGGTGGTTCTAGCTACGACAGTGCTCTCGATTGATCTTCCCTTGCTTTAGGTCGATGCCTGAGGAATCGACCCCCAATCGATAGGGCCACGAGCTAGGATTGATCAACTGGTAGACATAACCTCAAGCCATGAGCTCCTCACATTCATGGATGCCTTCTCTAGCTATAACCAGATATGGATGGCGCTCGAGGATGAGGAGAAAACTGCTTTTGTTACTGATCGTGGTCTTTACTATTACAGGGTTATGCCCTTTGGACTCAAGAATGCAGGGGCAACATACCAGTGCCTGGTCAACAAATCTTCAAAGAGCAGATCGACCGCAACATGGAGGTGTATGTGGATGACATGCTCATCAAAAGTCGAGCTTTCATAAACCACATCATCGATCTCGAAGAGATCTTCAGTGCACTCAGGAAGCACAAGATGAAGCTGAACCCAACCAAGTGCGTCTTTGGTGGGACCTCAGAAAAGTTTCTGAGGTTTATGGTATCAAGACATGGGGTTGAAGCAAATCTAGAGAAAATTTGAGCTATTCAGAAGATGACTGCTTCAAAAATAATCAAAAAAATTCAGTGCCTAACTAAAAAAGTAGCATCCCAAAATTGTTTCATCTTGAGATCGGTCAAGCAATGCATGCCCTTCATCCAAGTTCTCAAGCAACCAAAGAACTTTTGCTGGACGATAGAGTGCCAATGGGCATTTGAGGAGCTCAAAAACTACCTCGGCTCACTCCCACTACTGACAAAGCCCGAACCTGGAGAAGAATTATTCTTGCACCTAGTAGTCTCTCCGACAGCCTTGGCAGTAGTCTTGATCATGGAGGAAGCGAAGATGCAATGATCGATCTACTACGTAAGTTAGGTCCTGAGGGATGCAGAGATCAGGTACTCTAAGCTAGAAAAAATAACTTACTCTATTCTAATTGCTACCAGGAGACTCCGAGCTTACTTTCAGGGGCACACCATAATGATCCTCATGGATCAACCAATAAAATTAGTCCTTCATCGAATGAATGCTTTCGAAAGAATTACAAAATGCACAATCGAGCTCACAAAGTTTGACATTAATTATCAACCTCAACCATCGATCAAAGCCCAAATATTGGCAGATTTTGTAGTAGAATATACCATTCCAGATGATGTCGAGCTTGAACAGAATGAGATCGCCATCCTATAGTCACAACCGAGCCTCTTCGAAGAGAGCATCGATCTTTTCGAAGGTTTCTAGTTCCTGTACGTAGATGGTTCATCCAACTCCACTAGAATAGGTGCGGGGTTAGTCTTAGTCAACCCCGAGGGAGTCATCATCGAGTACGCGCTATACTTCAAACTTTCTGCAACTAATAATAGGGCCAAATATGAAGTGCCGATCATCAGATTAAAAATAGCAAGAGAATTAAAAGTAGATCAGCTTTAAGTCTATAGTGATTCCTAATTAGTGGTCGGCCAAGTTTGTGGCAACTATGAAGCACAGGAGAAAAGTATGATAAAATATCTTGACAAAATAAAGGGATTTGACTTTGACCTTTGACAGTTTTAGCATTTAATAGATTTCGAGGACAGAAAATATAATAGCCAACCTTCTCTCTAAATTGGCCACTTCAGCCCCAGCCAAACTATCCAAAGAAGTATTTTTTGAAACTCTAAAATGCCCAAGCTCAGAGAAATCATAGTTTGTTATGCAGACATAGCTCGAGCTGAGCTGGATTGACTCGTTAGTTGCCTATGTCAAAGAGGAAGTTCTTCCTCGTGATCCGAAAGAAGCTCGAAAACTCAGGAATCAAGCCTTTTGGTACGTTTTGTATGAGGGCAAGTTGTATAAGAGGTCGTATTTGCTACTGCTGCTGAGATGTCTCTAACCTTCAGAGGCCGACTTCGCATTATGGGAAGTGCATGAGGGAATTTGTGAAAGTCATGTAGGAGCTAGGTCTGTGTCACAAAAACTACTTCGGTAAGGGTACTATTGGCCGACCTTATACCATGATTCTATAGAGTATGTCAAGAAATATGACTGCTGTCAGAGAAATGCAAACATACAAAGATAGCCAGTCTCTGAGCTTACTATACTAAGCCCACCTTGGCCATTTGCGCGGTGAGGAATGGATATACTTGGCCCTTTTCCAATGACATCTGGATAATGGAAGTTCCTCCTGGTCGCAATCAACTACTTCACCAAATGGGTCCAAGCCGAACTACTAGCAAAAATTACCGAGGCCAAGGTACAGAACTTCATCTGAAAGTCAATCATCTGTCAGTTTGATCTATCCCGAACTCTCATAATAGATAATGGGCGATAGTTCATTGGGATGAGGTTTGCTGAGTTCTGCAAAAATCTAAACATCTCCCATTACTTCACGTCGGTAGCTCACTCACAGGCAAATAGGGAAGCTGAAGTGACCAATCAGATCCTACTGGAAGGCATCAAGATAAGGCTCGACAGAGCAAGGGAGGCTTGGGCGGACAAACTCTACCACATTCTCTGGGCGTACCGAACTACTTAAAGGCTATCGATCGAAAAAATACCATTTGCCTTGGCCTTTAGAGCGGAGGCAGTCATCCCAATTAAGCTTAAGCTCCCATCAGCATGGGTCATGGCCTTCGATGAGCAGCATAGCTCACTGGACCTTAGAGTCAACCTCGACCTATTGAAAGAAAAAAGAGAGAAAGTTCAGGTTCGGATGGTGCCCTACAGACGAAGGGTGGTCCGATACTATAACTCCAGAGTCGGAGGTAAAACATTAAGAGTGGGGGACTTAGTGCTTCGGCGAGCCACCATCTCTCAGCCTCAGAGCCAAAAAAAGCTTCCCCAAAATTGGAAAGGCCCATATGAAATAGAGAAGGTCGTTTGGTCCAAAACTTATCACCTGAAGGAGCTCGAAGGAACAACACTCCCACGATCTTGAAATTCAGAAAATTTGAGAATGTACTACCTATAATTTTTCTCCAATAAAACTTCTCAATTTTAATATTATTATTTTTTGGTGCAAAAACTATGTGATGATAGAAAAGAAGCAATCAAAAGTTGCCATGTTAGGAACATGAGGAGAACCTCGTTCTAACATGAGCAAGTCAAAGACCTCCAATTATTTAAGATAGGAGGAGGGGAGAGGCCCATTCAATGGCCCATCTGTATTCCTATTTTCATATTAGAAACAGGAGGAGAACCTCATCCTAACATGAGCAAGTTGAAGACATCCGATTTTTTAAGATAGGAGGAGGAAAGAGGCCCATTCAATGGCCCATCTATGTCCCTAGTGTCATATTAAGAGTAGAAGGAGAACCTCGTCTTAACATGAGCAAGTCGAAGATCTCCGATTATTTAAGATAGGAGGAAGGGAGAGGCCCATTCAACGGCCATCTATGCCTCTATTGCCATGTTATGAAGAGAAGGAGAACCTCATCCTAACATGAGTAAGTCAAAGACCTCCGATTATTTAAAACAGGAGGAGGGCAGAGACCCATTCAACAGCCCATCTATGCCCTTAGTGCCATGTTAGGAATAGGAGGAGAACCTCATCCTAACATGAGCAAGTTGAAGACCTTCAATTATTTAAGACAGGAGGAGGGGAGAGGTGGTGCGGACACCAGAGCTACCAAAAGTCGGCAACATAATTTAGATTCAATTTGGATTGAAGAAGCCATATTAGAATAACTCTACTTCAGTTATTTTATTCTAGTCCTTTTGATTTAATCAATTAGTTCTTCTGATGCATTTAGTTTTGGGTCCATAGGACCATACTTGGGTTTATTTTGGATTGAGCTTTATTTGAAAAGAGACTATCAAAAAGAAGCAAGCTTGGTCCACGTCATCTTTGGAGCCACCACCCTCCACATGCCTAAGGAGGAAATACACATGCCAGCATGTGCCATTCTCAAGGATCCTCATGCCAAGTTGTGCCATGCATCAAGCGCCCATAAGGAGTTCCTTTTCTTTCCTAGAATTTCTTAAGAGTTTTTGATTTCTTACTTATTTTGTTAAAAGGCTGATTTTTTTCCGATGGTTCCATAAAAGATAGATATGATATATTATTGTATTTGGAAACCATACATAATGTTTTACTTTTTTGTTAGGAGGGTTGATTTTTTTCTTGTAAAGAGAATAGGATTTCTAAAGAAATAGGACCCCTAGGGTCCTATATAAACCCATGTATTTTTCATGAATGAGACAATGAATGAATGAATCACTTTATAATTTTCACAAATACTTGTGTTGGTCGCTCCGAGAGGGAGAGGGTGTGAGATCCAAAATTGCCCCATAAGGGGAGGGTGTGAGGCCCACCTTTTTTCTATCTCTTTAACCTTCATTTTCTTACGATTCAATGTTCCTATGATCCTGATTCGTCTTCACCATCTATCTACATAAGCCTATTCTACTAAAAGAAGATCTATCTCCTCTAAGATTTTCATCTATCATGTAGAGAGAAAAAGTGGTCTATTATTCTATAGATCAAACGTTGACAAGGACCTTCATTCCTTCTCAATTGATCTTTGATTTTTACTTATTTTTTTTTAGATCCAATGTTGGTAAAGATCCAGTTCTTTATCGATAGATCTACTTGGTTAAAAGATTAAGAGACCTAATCAGGATAGTTTTTTAACTATCACGATATGGATTCTTCTTATCTTTTTTTTGGACTTCTTGCGGGCTTAATTTCTTGCTATCCTTCATTCCACTTATATTTTTCTTTTTGTAATTATTCATGAGCATGTTTAATTTATGCTATCTATCTATTTACTTTATTATTGCTAGTTATTTACTAATCTCTAAAATGGCATTCATTAGCATCATTTATATTGATCGTGCTTTGGTCTCGTATCAATCAGTCACACCTCCTGAGCAGAGTATAGGCAACTATAGTGTCTGTCCTAGGAATAATGTGCCACGATCGGACGTGATTTATTGTTGATGAATGGAAGGAAGCTTGATCTTTTCTTTTTCTTTTTTAGGCTGTCCTGCATCAATTTGGTATCAGAGCCAGATTGGTTAGGGTTTTAGTATAAATTCTATAATTTAAAATTTTTGTAAGTTAAATTTTCATAATTTAAATTTTATAATGTACTTTCTAGCATTTTTTTTTCTTTCTTACTTAATCTTATTCCTACATCTTGGACTTGCATGACCACTAGATTAGGTACCCAGTACCAACATCCTACTTTTCCACCCAGTACCAACATGGATCCCAATACAGCAGCCATCATTAATGCCCTGATTGAGAAGTTTGATGACATGAAAGATTTTATGAAAATCATGAGTGAAAGAATAACAGTATTAAAAGAAGCTAGGCAAAGACAATCTAAACCTGAGTCTCCCCAACTACCTAGGACAGAGAAGAAGGAACCTTGACCTAGATCAACCTATAGCAGCACACCGCCATCATAACCAGTTCGACCAAGATGAGCATGTCCTTAGGAATATAAAGATCAAAGCCCAAAGTTTTGATGGTTGTCTAGATTCGAGAGAGTACCTAGATTGGGAATCCGACATGGACCACTATTTTGGATGGTATGAAATGTCTAAAGCGAGGACAGCTAGGTTTGCTAGGATGAAGTTAATTAAGCAAGCCCGACTTTATTGGAAAAGTATTGAATGTCTTCTCAATCAGAGAAGACAAGATCCAATAGAAACCTGGGATGAAATAAAGAAGAAACTCAGAGAAAAATACCTCCCCACCTCCTACCAACAAAGACTTTTAGATCAGTGGCAGAGACTTACTCAAAGAAATAGATCAGTCATAGAGTACATCACGAGATTTGATGAGTACCTCATGAGATATGGAGTAACTGAAGATAGGATTGTTACCTTATCTAGATTTAGAGCTGGATTATGAGAAGATATCTAGCGTGAGCTCTTTTTGTGAGAGGTAACCATGTCAGAACAAGCTTATCAACTTGTCCTAGACTTTGAGAGATTTTTTAGGTATTTGACTATCTATCATCTTGAATCTAGCCAAGTAACCCCTTCTGGATCGAGACCCAATACTATCCAGACTCCTAGTAATGGACCTCCACCTACAAATCCTATTATGAGAAAAGAAGATAAAGAAAAAAGAATTGCAGGAGAGTTATTTAAGGAAAGTAGTTCTCGATCCCACTGCTTCAAGTGCCATGGTTATGATTATTTTGTTGCACAATGTCCCAACCGATCATTATTTATGGAAGAATTAGAAGAGAAAACTCTAAAAAAATATTGAGGAGAAAGTTTATGAAGCTGATCTAGACTTAGCAGAGCAGTTTGAGAGTACTGAGGAAATCCTAGGTTTTGTTGCACCAGAGTTAGACCTTAGGCTTGGAGTCGTTAGATATGTTCTAGCATAGACTAAGGAGAGTGAAGGCTGGCATAGGATCTCTATTTTCCATACCTTCATAAAATTTAGCAATAAAATTTATAAGATGATCATTGATAGTGGTAGCTGTATCAACGCCATCTCCACCGACATGGTTAAGCGATTAGGATTAGCTTCTGTAGATCATCCCAGCCCATACCGTGTGTCTTGGATAGATTCCTCCTCTATTCCCATTAAACTTAGATGCCGTGTTCCCATCTAGCTCCATTCTTATCAGGATCATGTTTGGTGTGATGTCTTATCCATGGAAGTCAGAAGTATCATATTAGGTTGGCCTTGGCTGTTTGATAATGATGTTACGATTTATGGCCGAATCAACTCCTATAGTTTCACTCATAAGGGTAAGAAGATCACGATCAATCCTTCCCCACCTAAGGCTACCAATAGAAAGATAGGCGATGGACCAAAAGAAAACATCAAAAATAAAAGCCTCCATCTAATAGGTGCTAAGGAATTAGAGATGACCGTGAGTAAAGGATCACCAGTTTGGATGATTGCTGCGAGAGAAATTCGTGAGGACCCTAAGATAGATCATCTCAAGGAAGTAGTCAGTATTCTTAGTGAATTTCATGATATTTTTCCTGAGGATCATTTAGATCACTTACCACCCATGAGAAACATTTAGCATGCCATTAATTTGGTACCTAGATCTACCCTACCCAATTTGTCTCATTATAGGTTGAACCCCACTGGGCATGCTGAGCTACAAAGGCAAGTTGGAGAGTTGATGAAAAAAGAATTCGTGAGAGAGAGTTTAAGTCCTTATGCTGCTCCTGCACTATTGACTCCAAAGAAGGATGGAACTTGGAGGATGTGCATAGATAGTCATGCCATTAACAAGATCACCATTAAGTATCATTTTTTCATTTCTAGGTTAGATGACATGCTAGATATGATGGCCGAAGCCACTATTTTCTCTAAGATTCATCTCAAGAGTGGTTACCATCAAGTAAGGATTAGACTGGGAGATGAGTGGAAAACTACTTTTAAGATGAAAGATGGTTTATATGAGTGGATGGTGATACCATTTGGGTTATCTAATGCCCCTAGTATTTTCATGAGATTGATGACCCAAGTACTATGATCGTTTATAGGAGCGTTTGTAGTCGTGTACTTTGATGACATTTTGATCTATAGTCGAACTAGGGAGGACCATCTAGATCATCTCCAAAAAGTTTGCCAAGTTCTTAGAATAGAAAGTCTGTATGCCAATTCTAAGAAATGTGCTTTCATGACGGACCGTATCAACTTCTTAGGTTTTATTATTACCTCCGATGGTGTGTCTGTCGACCCTAAAAAGATCAAAGAAATAGTTAAGTGGCCGGTACCCAAGAGTGTGCATGACGTGCGAAGTTTTTATGGATTAGCAATATTTTATCATAGGTTCATAAAAGGATTTAGCACCATAGCCACTTCCATCATTGACTGTATTAGAAAGAAAGATTTTGAATGGACTAAAGCAGCCAATAGAGCCTTCCTAAACATTAAGGACAAAATGACCCATGCCCCAATCCTACGTTTACCTGATTTTTCCAAGGTTTTTGAAGTAGCATGCAATGCATCAGGAGTTGGGATTGCTGGTGTCCTTAGTCAAGAAGGTCATCCGGTAGCATATCTTAGTGAGAAACTTAACGATTCTAAACTAAAGTATTCTACCTACAACAAGGAGTTTTATACAGTAGTCCAAGCCCTAAGATACTGGAGACATTACCTACTACTGCAAGAATTTATTTTATACTCAGATCATGAAGCCCTCTGATTTTTGAATTTTTAAAAGAAACTAAATCATAGACATGGTAGGTGGGTTAAGTTTTTGCAAGCCTATACTTTTGTTTTGAAACATCGTGCGGGCGTAGAGAATTGCACTGCTGATATCCTAAGTCATCATCATACTTTGTTGTCCACCATTAGTGTAGAGGTTATTGGTTTTGATAAGATTAAAGAAGATTATGAGTATCCAGATTTTGGTAGCATGCTTACCATTTTATGAAAAGGACCATCTAGAGAATACAGTGAATATATCCTTCAGGATGGTTACTTGTTTAGAGGAGCTAGGCTGTGTGTTCCTCATACATCTTTAAGAGATTTTCTAGTTTGGGAGCTACACGCTAGAGGATTAGCTGGACACTTTGGTAGGAATAAAATCATAGAATTGGTAGAAATTTAGTTCTTTTGGCCAAGCTAGAAAAGAGATATCGCTCAAATTGTTTGCCCTATTGCCAAATGTCGGACGCTTCGAAAGTTGCAAGAATATACTTTGATGAGATTGTTAAATTGCATGGATTACCCAAAACCATTGTGTCTGATAGGGATGTTAGATTCATGAGCTACTTTTGAAAAATCCTATGGCACCTTTTAGGCACAAAATTAAAATTTTCTTCTGCCTTTCACCCATAAATAGATGGTCAGACTGAAGTGGTCAATAGGAGTCTCGAAAATTTATTACGTTGCTTGATTGGGGAACATATGGATAACTGAGATCTTTTATTGCCTCGAGCTGAATTTGAATATAATAGCTCTATTAATAGGTCTATTAGCATGAGTCCTTTTGAAGTAGTTCATGGATATCAACCTAGAAAACCAATAGACCTTATCCCACTACCCATGCATACTGGAATTTCCGAATCTGCAGAGTCATTTGCGTAGCATGTCAAGAGTTTACATAAAGAGATCAGTAAAAAAGTTAGTATTAGTAATAAAGTTTATAAATAGAATGTAGATTCTCATCAACATGCCCAAGAGTTTGCAGAAGGAGACTATGTGATGGATCGAATGAGGCCTGAATGATTCCCACCAGGAACCGTCAAGAAGTTAAATGCTTGAGGAGTAGGTCCATTTAAGATTTTAAAGAAGATCGGACCAAATGCGTATGTTGTGGATTTACCTTCTGATTTTGGGATTAGCTCTACTTTTAACATTGCAGATCTCATTGCCTATAAAGAGCCAAATTGGATACCTAGTAAGCCATTTGAGCTTGAACCAACCTTTGAGAGAGAGCCTATTCCTGAATGTCCACCAACCAAAATATCAAAGCATGATCAGATTGAGAGAATTTTGAATGAGCAAATCATCTCCATTCGGAGTCAAGGCTATCAGCAGTACTTAGTTAGATGGTGAGGTCAACCGAAGTCTGAGGATACCTGGATCACTCGAGAAGAGCAGCAGCATGATGATCTCGATTTGCTTGAGCATCACCAGAGTAGAATTGACCCCCACTCGATAGGGTCGAGTTCTCCCTACCTCGAGAGAATTGGTGCGGACACCAGAGCTACCATAAGTCGGCAACATAATTTAGATTCAATTTAGATTGAAGAAGCCATATCAGAATAACTCTACTTTAGTTATTTCGTTCTAGTTCTTTTGATTTAATCAATTAGTTCTTTTGATGCATTTAGTTTTGCATCCATAGGACCATACTTGGGTTTATTTTGGATTGAGCCTTATTTGAAAAGAGACCATCATAAAGAAGTAAGCTTGGTCCACATCATCTTTGGAGCCACCACCCTCCACATGCCTAGGGAGGAAATACACACACCAGCATGTGCCATGCCTAAGGATCCTCATGTCAAGTTGTGCCAGGCATCAAGCGCCCACATGGAGTTCCTTTTCTTCCCTAGGATTCCTTATGAGTTTTTGATTTCTTACTTATTTTGTTAAAAGGCTGATTTCTTTCCTATGGTTCTATAAAAGATAGATATGATATATTATTGTATTTGGAAATCATACATAATGTTTTACTTTTTTGTTGGGAGGGTTGATTTTTTTCTTGTAAAGGAAATAGGATTCCTAAAGAAATAGGACCCCTAGGATCCTATATAAATGCATGTATCTTTCATGAATGAGACAATGAATGAATGAATCACTTTAATATTCCCACAAATACTTGTATTGGTTGCTTCGAGAGGGAGAGGGTGTGAGACCCAAAATCATCCCACGAGAGAAGGGTGTGAGGCCCACCATTTTTTTTATCTCTTTAACCTTCATTTTCTTAAGATTCAGTGTTCCTACGATCTCGATTCGTCTTCACCATCTACCTATATAAGTCTATTCCATCAAAAGAAGATCTGTCTCCTCCAAGATTTTTATCTATCATGTAGAGAGAGAAAGAGTGGTCTATTATTCTATAGATCAAATGTTGACAAGGACCTTCGTTCCTTCTCAACTGATCTTTGATTTTTACTTACTTTTTTTTAGATATGATGTTGGTAAAGATTTAGTTCTTTATCGATAGATCTGCTTGGTTAAAAGATTAAGAGCCCTAATCAGGGTAGTTTCTTAACTACCACGATTTGGATTCTTCTTATCTTTTTTTTGGATTTTTTGTGGGCTTAATTTCTTGCTATCCTTCATTTCATTTTTTTTTTTTTTTTTATAATTATTCATGAGCATGTTTAATTTTTGTTATCTATCTATTTACTTTATTATTGCTAGTTATTTACTGATATCTAAAATAGCATTCATCAGCATCATTTAGATTGATCGTACTTTGATCCCGTGTCAATCAGTCATGCCTTCTGAGTAGAGTATAGGCAACTATACTGTCTGTCCTAGGAATAATGTGCCACGATCGAACGTGATTTATTATTGATGAATGAAAGAAAGCTTGATCTTTTCTTTTTTTTTAGACTGTCCCGCATCAAGAGACCCATTTAATGGTCCATCTGTACTCCTATTGCCATGTTAGGAATAGGAGGAGAACCTCATCCTAACATGATCAAGTTGAAGACCTTCGATTATTTAAGATAGGAGGAGGGAAGAGGCCCATCCAATAACCCATCTGTGCTCCTATTGTCATATTAGAAATAGGAGGAGAACCTTGTCCTAACATGGGCAAAGTCGAAGGCCTCGTTCATTTTAGATGAGGTGAGGAAAGAGGCCCTGATAATGGCCCTAATGTGCCCCAACAGCCTATTAGAAATAGAAGAAGAATCTCATCCTAACGTGAGCAAAGTCGAAGGTCTCATTCCTTTTAGATGAAGTGAGAAGAGAGGCCCTGACAATGGCCCTAGTGTTGCCCTAGCTCATTAGAAATAGGATAGGAGGAGAACCTCATCCTAACATGAGCAAAGTCGAAGGCCTCGTTCATTTTAGACGAGGTGAGAAGAGAAGCCCCGACAATGGCCCTAATATGTCCCTATAGCCCATTAGGAATAGGAGGAGAACCTTATTCTAACATGGGCAATGTCAAAGGCCTCATTCATTTTTGATGAAGTGAGGGGAGAGGTCCTAACAATGGCCCTAATGTTCCTCTACAGTCCATTAGGAACAGGATGAGAACATCATCCTAACGGGAGCAAAGTTGAAGGCCTCATTCATTTTAGATGAGGTGAGAAGAGAGGCCTTGACAATGGCCCTAATGTGCTCCTATAGCCCGTTAGGAACAGGAGGAGAACCTCGTCCTAGCGTGGGCAAAGTCGAAGGCCTCGTTCATGTTAGATGAGGTAAGAAGAGAGGCCCTGACAATGGTCCTAATGTGCCCCTACAGTCAATTGAAAATAGGAGGAGAATCTCATCCTAACATGAGCAAAGTCAAAGTCTTCGTTCATCTTAGACGATGTGAGAAGAGAGGCCCCGACAATAGTTCTAATATGCCCCTACCATCTGTTAGGAATGGAAGGAGAACCTCATCCTAATATAAGCAAAAGTCAAAATCTCATAGGCCAAAGACATGGAGAAGGAAGAAGCTCGAGAGAGAATCCTAACATGTATTTTTCCATGACAACCTAACTATGTCAAATGCGAAAGGCAGAACCTTGTCCTGGTTTGCAAGATAGGTCCTAGTTCGATGTCCACAATAGGCCCAGCATCCGCAACAAGCAACAAGCGTGAGAACCCAGGACTAAAACTCTTCTTCGAGCTTCAACTTCAGTAGGAGATAAGATCTTTTTCAACCTTGGCTGGAGATAAGATCTCCCCAATGCTTCAACCCAAATAGGAGATAAGATCTTCTTCAATCTCAGTTGGAGATAAGATCTCCTCTGAGCTTCAACTTCAATCGAAGATGAGATCTCCCCCGAGCTTCAACCTCAACAGATGCAGAGCCCAAAAAAAAACTTCGACTGTCATCTTTTTTGTACTCCTTTTCTTTGGATTTCAAACTCAGGAGTAGGAGGACTATTGTTGGGGATAAACCCCACTCCCATCAAAGTCCATTCTAATGCTTAGCCTAATGTAACTGGTAATCACAAAAGAGCTTCGATCGAAAATTCTTCCTCCAACGATCGAACTTCTTTCGGACTCCTCCAGTAGTCGAATCCCTTTTAGACTCCTTCAGTAGTTGAACTCCTTTAGCGGTTGAACTCCATCCAAACTTTTTCATCAACCGGGCTCCTTCTAGACTTCTCCATCAGTCGAACTCCTCCTAGACTTCTTCGATCGAGCTTTTCCATCAGTCCGACTCCTCTCGAACTTCTCCTTCAATCAAATTTCTCTAGGAGTAGAACTCCTTCTAGACTTCTCCTTTAATTGGATTTCTCTAGGAGCCAAACTCCTCTAAACTTCTCCTTCAGTCAGATTTCTCCAGAAGTCAAACTCCTTCTGGACTTCTCCATCAATCGAACTCCTCCTAAAATTTTTCTTTGGTCAGGCTTCTCCATCAGTCGGACTCCTCTCAGACTTCTTCTTTAATCAGATTCCTTTAGAAGCCAAACTTTAACTATTAAATCTTGATGAACATGCACATCACGACAACGAACACCTCTCTCTGTAATGAACTCCACGTAGCCCCGAGTGGCCCATTATTGAATGATTATGGCTGTCACTATCAGTCTGCTACAGACTGTCCCGAGCGACCCACTACTGGATGGTTATAGCTATCACTATCAGTCTGCTATAGGCGGTCCCGAACAGCCCACTATCGGATGGTTATGGCTGTCACTATCAGTCTACTACAGACGGTCCCAAGCAGCCCACTACTGGATGGTTATGACTGTCATTATCAATCTACTACAGGCAGCCCCGAGTGGCCTATTATCGGATGGTTACGACTGTCACTATCAATCTGCTATAGGCGGCTCCAAGCGGCCTGCTATTGGATGGTTATGGCTATCACTATCAGCCTGCTATAGGCTCTGTCTATAGAAAGGGATCCTCTAGATATATTTTCTCTAAGCTCTCTTCTTCTTTCCAAAATTTTATTGAATTCTTTTCTGAGCACTCCATTTCTATTGGTCAAAAGAGTTGACTTGATCATCGGAGGATCCTACCGGAGCCACCACCATCGACTCCAGATGAAACTTTATTTTATAGGTCATCGACGGTGACCTCTTCTTCCTCAACTCTAGCTCAATCTGATGTTGATCAGATTCTACACCAATAATAAGCATAATCAAGGTCGAGATCAACCAGTTCGATGGAAAGAGCAATTTCTCCTTATGGTAAGTGAGGATGAAGGACATGCTCATCCAACATTGATTGATCGATGCTCTCTTGAATGAAAAGAAGCTAGATTCCCTAGAGAAGAGGAACTGAGAGTGACTTTAGATGCAAATGATGAGTACTATCTACATATACTTACAAATGAGGTGGTGATCTATGTACTTTGCAAGACTTCCCCGATAGTACTATGATTGAAGCTTGAGGAGTTATACATGATGAAGTCTCTCACCAACACTCTCTTTGTTTGGAGGCAATTCTACAAACCATGGATAACCAAGGGACAGAGCATGCAAAAGCACCTCAATCACTTTCAAAAGATTTTCACTGATCTTCTCAGTGTAGGTGAGAAGGTTAAGAAAAAATCAAGGCATTGGTCTTGCTAGCATCGCTTTCCCCTTCGTATGAGTCCTTGGTGACTACTCTTCTAGTGGGGAAGAGCACCATCAAGATGGATAAGGTTACTGTGGCAATTCTTCAGAATGAGATTCTTAGGAAAGAGAACCCAGCTTCAAACTTAAATGATGGCAGCTCAACATTGGCAGTTATGGAGATGCAAGTGGTGAAAAATGAAGTGGCAAAGCATCATGAGGAGGATGATCCAAGTCCAAGATGAGGGATCCCAGTAAGATCAGATGCTATCGATGTGATGAGTTGGGGTATCATGTCAAAGATTGCCCGTAGCTCAAGGATCGGACGAGGGCTACTGCAGTATTGGCCAGCAACAAATCAGAGGCTGATATCCTGGTGATATTTTTGATGAGGTATCTACTTCTTCTCAATAGTGGATTTTAGATTCTGCATGCACATATCATATTTATTGCAAAGAGAAGTAGTTTGACTCTATGGAGAGCAGTGAAGGTACTATTCATCTACAAGATAGGTCGAGCTGTGCAATCAGAGACATTGAGATGGTCAGCTAGAGGACACATGATGGTGCAATGAGAAGATTGGGGGAGGTTTGATACATATCTAATTTCAGGCAAAATCTTATCTAACTGAGCAGACTGGATTCAAACGACTATAAGTGAGTAGCTGATGATAGAATCTTGAAGGTCATACATGGTAATAGAATTATGCTAGAGGAGAAAAAGAAGTTGAAAGAACATTACTATCTAACAAGGAGCCTAGTATGAGGTAGAGCTTCAAAAGCCAGATGAAGTTTAGTGCAAGGTGGAGCTCTAAGTAAAGGTGGATTGGGCACGAGATGCGAGACTCAAGAGGATGTGAGACGATGTCATAGAATGAAATTTCCATTGCTGTAGGAGACTTTTTCAAGTGGATCTTTATTTAGAGTGGACACAGCCATTGATGGAGGTGGGATCGAGCAGTCTAACTCGACTCCTACATTTGCCTATCCATGAGATAGCAGACGTGCCCTAGGATATGGGGGCGAGATGGATCACAGTCTCTTAGAGATAGATAGAGGCCGAATATTAAGTCAAGATGAAGATTGTTGAAAAAATTATCTTGAGATTCGATCTATAATAAGCCCAGAATAAAGTCCAGGATGACAAATAGAGTCCAACAAGCCCAAAAATAGGCCAAACATAGTCCAAATGAAAAAATTACATGCAAATGAAGGTCGAGGCAAGGCAGCTGGCCCTCAGGGCCACTGGAGGGGCCCACAAGTGGCATCGATCAGTGGCATCATGGCCCAGACTGGTAGCATGTGATGGTGTTGGGCCAGCCATGCGCTGGGCTGGCTTAGGCATGCGAGCACCCGCAAGGGCATGTGCAAGCTACGCGGGAACTCAACCCAGGTGATGGAGTGCGGTCCACCATGGATCGCTAGCTCATAAAGCCCTGTATAGACCATCTCGCTAATTCCTAGGCCATTTCATGCAGTCCATAGTACTGTTCCATGGATTGATCATGATTTGACAGATCTAGTTCAAGCTAGTCATGATCGGATAGCTGAAACACATTCTGGCTTGATTAAGCAGTATGAGGTGTTGTTTTGCATGATCCGATGGTCAGGAGAGTTCTCGAGCATAATCAGATAGTTGAGAAGCAATCCAAGATTGATTAGGAGGCTATGTGCATGATCTAATAGCCCAAGAGGGAGCCGATCATGATCGGATGGCCAGAAAGGTATCTTGGATGTGTTTGGGACTGAGTTTCCTATTGAAACACTATTTTTGAATTTTTGAAGTCTATAAACTCTTATTGATGAACTATTTATTGTGTTAGAGAGCTGTTGATGTTTCAGAGGTACTGAGAGGCTTCTTGAGAGCTTTTATGAGGGTTTTGGAGTTTTTTATTGAGAAACTCTTGTACAAGGGTTGAATGGTAAGTTTTTCTTTTATTGTTTATTTTTTCTTTCTCTCATAGTGAAGTTTGCATGTCCCGTGGAGGTAGATCATGGTCTAATCCACATATACTTGATTATGTGCAATCTTGTCTTGCATTCTTCTTTCTTTCTCTTGTGGTATCTACATATGATTGAGTATAATTCAAGTGGTATCAAGAAGGTCCTATGGTCATGGTGTCCTGACCAAACTCCATAATAATCGGTATTAGAATGAGTTGAGATCCTAACACTCACACCGTCGACACGGCCTAGAACTCATCGATGGGGATTCTCTTTAAAAATATGAAAAATAAAAAAAATAAATAAAAATAAAAAGGAGGCTTAGATTTACCATTTAATCATGTATTGCAATGTTACTTTTGGTATCCACTACAACTCAACCAAATCAGCTATGAACAATTGCTCACTAAATAGCTGCAGGCCATCCAAGATCGTCTTGTCGTTCAGAATTATTAAAATATTTACATAAGAAGAGAAAAAATAAGAGAGAAATATCACTAAATTATACTAAGAATTAATCATCACAGCCTCTTTATAAAAAAAGAAAGAAATAAAAGGAAAGTAATTATTCAAAATAGGAAAACACGATACGTAGATGTAGAAAATAATAAAATAAAAAATGATATAAACTGGATTGGAGAGATGAGTTTGATCAATCCCACATCATTCAAATCCAAATTAGGATGAACCAAAATTGGATTGATGAGGATCCGACCCCATAACCTTTTGACTCTTACTTCGTTATCTTGAACCAATGAAATTGGGTATATTAATATGAGAATATTAATCTAAGAAAATTGACATCAAGCTTTAACCAGATGTATGACAGGAAATCAAAATACATGGAAAAAATTTGGTCCCACATAGTTGATTTCTGGCAATCTAAAGAATAGTTATTGCTTAAAATTTAGATAAAAGTGCATACACTAACTTAATGCAACAACACTGTAGATAGATTCTTATTTTTTCATAAAAGATCAAGATTATCTTGTATAGAAAAAAATGGATGTTCCATCTCCCTGAATCATTATAAAGACACATCTAAATACTCAATATTAAAATATCTCTTGTGGCAATCTGCCTCCTTTATCATCAAAAGGAAAAGGAGTGTGAAATTTAAGGCTAAGAGAACAAACAAAGAAACCTAATTTACCATCAAAAGGAAAAAAAAAGGAAAAAGAGTGTAGAATGGTTTAGCAACTAATTGAAATTATGCTGGTTGAACTTGGAACCATTTGTGGGAATAAAAATATAATCGAATTGCTGAAATTCTTGATGTATATGTTGAGGTCTAGTCAAACCTAAACCAAGGTAAGTAGAATAGAATAGAAGTAAGATGTAGAAAGGCTAAAGAATAAGAAGGAAAGCAAAGCATGCACAATTATGTTTGTGAATCTTGTAGTTTGATGTTAATATATGTGTATCACTTTTATAGAAGAGAAGGAAAGACTGAGGGGTGCTTTGGATAAGTTAAGCACCAAGGTAGTGTAGTAGTTATTTTGAGTTGAGTGGCTTCTCCATCTAACTTTAGAATGCGTTTGTTGTATTTTTCCTATGAAAAAGGTTATCTTTGCCTTACCATCAGAAGATACATATTGTTATATAAATATGGAACAACATGTATATATGTTGTGTAAATATTTTTGATAGCATAGTATCCATTTTGAATTGAAAGGTTTAAGTCAGCTTATTAATGTTTGAGCTTCTATTAAACATTTGTTTCATTAAAAGTGGCCTATAGGAGTGATCAACCTATAGAATGTGGTCATAGTATCACTTTTTACACAGCGGCACCATAATAGCAGAAAATCAGTAGCAATATAAACAGCATGTCCAGTAGGGCAATATAAATAGTATGCCTAGTGGGGCAATATAAACAATATGCCCAATAGAGCAATATAAATAGTATGCCTAGTGGGGCTCAGCAGTATCATTTATTTCATATCAGCTGCCCATGGGAGTGGCGCCCTATGGTGTAGTCAAGAGTAGTCCAGTAGTTTTTGCTTAAAATATTCTTTTAGATGGCTTTATTTTTATTCAACTTATATAGGACTTAGAAATGTATTAATAGTATGTGTTATGTACTATCTAGAGGATTTAAACTAAGCTTTTCCATTATTTTCACTGTTAGATGTATTATCCATTCACCAGGACTTGGGTCTCATTATTTTTCCTATTGTGTTTTTTCTTTGTAGACCCTTAGTGTTATAGCTCTGTATAGAAGTTGCATCATCATCAGCATCTACTTCAACATTCATACTATAAGAGGTTGGTCATACTTTATAGTGTGGGAAACTCATGTTGGTTGAGTTTGTCAGAAAGGAGAGAACATTTTGGGGTATATTGTATATGTGGTTTGAGTAAATCTGAACATGAATGAAAATAGAGATGATTATACTTTAAAACTTTATGTATCCAGTTATAGCATAATGAATGAAAACTCAAGCTTATTTTTGCATAATATTGAGCTAAATAGAGAAGATTATACTACCAGATTGAGAATTTGTGCTTAAGTCGATTTTTAGCAGATTATGATAGATGAACAAGATTTAACAGTATCTTATGAACCGCAGCATAAGATATTGGCAAACTCTACTCAGCTATCATGCCCTCTAGCTCGCTCTATCTAGGGGGTGGGGTGTGACAATCAAAATGCTCCATCTTGCTGGATGTTGTTCCAAAAACAAGTATCTTTCACTCCAAAGCAAATGCAATTCATGCATGGTGCTACTAACATGATGATGCCATCCAATTACATATAAACATTTTCAAGATTTATGCACTATCCCAATATTTATTTGCATAGGTGGCTGATTGACTCTAAAATAAAATTGATGGTGTGTTTGGTCCATGATCAGAATTGGAGTTGAAATCATAATGAATTGGGATGAGAATTAGAATAGCCATATCTTCTAATACATTTGGTTCAAAATCGAAATTGGAATCAAAATGATATTTAAATACTAGAGAAAATATAGATATTGGAATTTGAAATATTAGAGTATTCCCACTCCCTTTGAAATTAAAATCGAAATGGGGCTCCCGCCAATCAAATGGCTGAAATTTGAGTCACTTATTTCTATTCTCATTTTAGAGTCCAACTCTCCTCAACCAAATATATTTTGAGATATTGATAAGCATCAATATTTAGTGGAATGGAAAGTTAGAGATATGAAAAAGAAAAACCAGAAGTTTATAGTTTCTTGACCTATGTGAGTTAATTGAGATTCCAAAATTAGTTGATAGAGTAAATATATAAGTAACTATCATTTTTAGGTTTTATTTCTAATATTTATTCATAGCAATTTTAATATATTTCCATGCAGACAAATATGTGCTAACATAAAACTCTAGGATTTTAACTTCTAAAAAAGCATCTAAAATATCCATAATCCTACTTGTTTATTATGTTCATTCATTTTCCTACTTTTAGAAACTATCAATTAAAATATCACATATGTATTTTAAACAAAGAATAATGGTCAAACATTTCAAATTGATTTAATAAATTTAAAACTTTGTTCTTCATTTGACCCTTTGACTTTAATATTAATAATTAGTGCTTAAGCAATTAAATATTTGAAGTTTAATCCTTTTACACAAAGTTAGGCTTGATCTAAATAAAAGTCTTTGTTTTAAGAAAAAAGTTTTATTTTCTTAAGTTATGGACTCAATATAACATAATCATCAAAATCCAAGGCCATGAACATGTTAAATTGCAGTTATTTAGAGGAAAGCTCTCATTTTTTTTTTGGTTTTACTAACATGTGCGTGCGTGTGTGTGTGTGTGTGAGAGAGAGAGAGAGAGAGAGAGTTCCAACCAAATATATTAGTTTATTAGTCAAGTTACAAGTTTGCATAAGCCAATTATAGAACTAGTAACATGAGAATGGTATTGCAACAACCCATGCAAACTATTCTCTTATAAATAAAACAAGAGCCACACTATTTTCCTTACTCATTAAAATCCCAACAGATTTGAAGCTTTGTTGGTCATTATCACCAATTCAAACACTTGGTGCAGGTGAAATTTCTCCAGTTGGTTTTGATAAAGTCTTTGTAGCACAGTAAGTCTTAAGGAGGGGAGGGAATAGAGAGCCATAGAGGGGGTTAGAGGAGAATAAATCATCAAAGCACTTTTGGCTGAGGCTATTGATAGCCTTGCAGCACTCGGGGGTTAGTTGGAAGCTCCAGGTGAGCAAGGAAGACAAGATGCTAGGGGTGCACCCTTTGACTGCAATGATGGGTTTTGAACAATCTTTAAACTTGGGATCGCTCACCATGAAGAGAATCCTCTCTTCTTGTTCTAAGCTCCAGACTACTCTTGTGGTCATTGTCAAGGTGATTATCATAAGGAGGAGCATGTTTGATGAGTTAGCCATTGTGGTGGTGGTGGTGGTGGTGAATTGGAGACAAAGGTGGTGGATATGTTGGGAAGAGAATGAGTATGGAGGAGATTTATAGAGAAGGGGATGGGAGTTTAGTGAATGTGTTTTGGAAAGAGTCAGTTTTTGGTTTTAATTGCATGTTATTTGCTAGAGTTTGGTTTGAGTTGCACCATTATTTACTAGGATATTAATATGTGTTACCATACGTTGGTTTTTATCTTATATGCTTAACTATATATCCTTGCTACGTTATGGCTTTATGCTTGCTTTTTATTTTGGACATTATGGCTTTCCACGTTATAGCATTCCACAATATGACAATAGAGACGTTTGGAGCAAGGAGAACGCAGCACAAAATTGAGCCTAATAAATTGATTTTATTTCTTTAAAAAACTTAAATACCTATATTTTTCATGAGATAGAAATTTTTTAGAAGAATTTTCTAGAGATGTAATTGATGAGCTTGACCTACAAGAAGTTTTTTGACTTGAATTGAGCTAATCTTGATTGGGCTTAGATTGATTTTTAAGTTAGTTTCAAGTTCAAATTTTGAGATTAAGCTAAGTTAGTCTATTATATATATATATAAAATAATACTCTATGGAGGAGTACTGTGGTTTTGCCACCTTAGCATCTTAGATAATTTTAGTTGTGCCACATGAAATATTATTTTAATATTAATAATAATTTAAAATATTACTTTTAAATAATAATAAGTGATATTTTAAAAAATTAAAAAATAATATTTTGAAAATAAAATAGAAAATGGATAAGAGATGAAAAATATTTTAAAAATATTATTTATAAAAAAAATATTATTAAAATAATAATTATATTTTTTAAAAAATTTTAATTTATTATTACTTTAAAAAGATAACATATCTTTTTTAATCTTAAAAATAATAACATACTAATTTATTTTTCTAAAAACATATTTTTGTCAACATATCAAATGATTTTAATTATGCCATGTGGATTACTATTTTATTCTTAATAATAATTTAAAATATTATTTTTAAATAATAATAAAGTAGACTCTATGGAGGAGTATTATGGTATTGCCACCTTAGCATCTCAGATGATTTTAGTGATACCATGTGGATTATTAATTTATTATTAATAATAATTTAAAATATTATTTTTAAATAATAATAAAATAATATTTTAAAAATTATAAAAAATAATATTTTAAAATTAAAAAAAGAATAAAGAATGAAAAATATTTTAAAAAATTATTATTTTTTAAAAATAAAATATTATAAAAATACTAATAATATTTTTTTAAAATATTAATTTATTATTATTTTAAAATGATAACATATCACTTTTTAATCTTAAAAATAATAACATACTATTTTATTTTTTAAAAATAATATTTTTATTAGTATATTAGATGATTTTAGTCATGCCATGTGGATTATTATTTTATTTTTAATAATAATTAAAATTTTATTTTTAAATAATAGTAAAGTAGTCCCTATGTAAGAGTATTATGGTATTGCCACCTTAGCATCTCAGATGATTTTAGTTATACCATATAAGTTATTATTTTACTATTAATAATAATTTAAAATATAATTTTTAAATAATAATAAAATAATATTTTAAAAAAATTAATATTTTATAAAAAAATAAAAAATAGATAAGAGATAAAAAATATTTTAAAAATTATTATTTTTAAAAAATAAAATATTATTAAAATACTAATAATATTTTTTAAAAATATTAATTTATTATTATTTTAAAAACATAACATATTATTTTTTAATCTTAAAAATAATAACATACTAACTTATATTTCTAAAAATAATATTTTTATCAGTATCTCAAATGATTTTAATTATGCCATATGAATTATTATTTTATTATTAATAATAATTTAAAATATTATTTTTAAATAATAAAAAAAATTATATTTTAAAAAAGTATAAAAATAATATTTTAAAAATAAAAATAGAAAAGAGATAAGAGATGAAAAATATTTTTAAAAATTTAGTATTTATAAAAAATAAATATTATAAAAATAATAATAATATTTTTTAATATTATTTTAAAAGATAAAGATAGCATTTTTTAATTTTAAAAATAATAATATACTAACTTATTTTTTTAAATAATTTTTTATTATTTATTTTAAAAAAATAATATATTTTATGATTTAAATCGATCCATCGAATTAGATTAGATCAAATCTAATAAATTATCCATAAAAAGTGTACAATATTTCATCAATTTAAAAGCCAAATCTCTATATTTAATAGCCTCCAAAAGTTTGGAGAATGTATGAGAAGTGAGGGGATATGGGTGCGATCAAGATCGGCATTTGTCGAGAGAGAAGAAGAGCCATGGTGGGGTGGTAGGGGGATGGGATGGCACTGGTAGGACATGGAGAAAGTATGAGAATAGAAAGAAATAAGAAAAATAATAATAGTAAAATATTATTTTAAAAGAAAAAAGAAAAAAGAAAAGAAAAGAAGAGAGAGTTTCTCTCTTTCTTCAATGGTGGTGCTGGAGGCGGTAGTACCAATAGGGATATCGGAGGGTGCAATCGGGATCGATATTTATCGAGAGAGAAGGAGAGCGATGGTGGGGTGGCAGTGCGGGTGGAGTGACACCGGTAGACATGGAGAAGGTTCATAAGAAGAAGAGAGAAGATGGAGGTGCGATCCAGATTGACGTTTATTGAGAGAGAAGGAGAGCTATGGTGGGGTAATAGAGGAGTGCAGTGGTACCGACGTGCACGTAGAAGATATGAGAATAAGAAGAAAAGATAAAATAAAATATTATTTTATAAAATAATAAAAAATATATCATACATAAATAATAAATAAAATTAAATAAAATATAAAAAGTTAAAAACTATTTATTATGAATATTTATTATTAAAAAAATTTAATAATTATAGACTATAATTATGAATCCTGTGCAACGCATAGGTCTTCGACTAGTTTATTTAATAAAGCTTAAGTGAGCTCAATATTGAAATAAGTCCAATCAACTCAACTTCTGAAACTAGGTAGAAATCAGCTCCAGCTGGTATCAAGATTGCATAAAGGCATTCAACCTTCAGAGCTTAGCTAAAGCTTGGATCAATGTATAATTGATCTACATAGTTACTTTAGATAACAACTATTAATTAGTTATGAAATATAATTTTTAATAAAATATTAAATAAATAACTTAGATTGGTAGAGTAAGATCAGGCACCTATTCAAATCTAAATAGGCCAATATAACATCCATCCCAATCCTGAGCCAAAGAATGCATTCTACATCCAAATCTAACCAAATTATAATTTTTCAACCCAAAGTACATCGTGTATTGGTTATGTTAGTACAGATTTGGTGCATTAGTAATTTGAGAATAATTTGACCTATATCTATAGGATCAACATTAAAATTTAGATCATTTTGTACTTGATTATGGGCTTATCATGAAAATGCAATTGTTGGCTTTTGCCAAGCAGCTTGCATTCGAGCACATAAACTGAAGGTATGCAGTGCAGAATTTCTAGCTCTACTTTTGAAACTTTTTTAAAAATTAGTTAAATACAATAAAAAATAAAATTAATCTAATTAATTTAGAGCTATTGATCATATAAGAAATTCTATACATTTCAGGATTTAAATGTGATGTACATGCTTTTAAATTTTAAAAACAAAATGCTAGCAGTGAACATTTTACTACTATAGCTACATGTTCAGAAAACGATACTTATGCGGGTAGCCGATCTCCATAATCCAATTACTGCTAGGGAGATCCACTCATTGCAATGCAGCCACACAGTGTGTCTAGCCTCTAAGGATCGTCCACACGAGGCCCTGCTCCGATCGGCTCCTCTCGAGTGCTAGCTCGACGCCAAAACCTTTCAACGGCTAATAATGATCGAACAACTTTGATCTCTATCCATGAGCTTTTTGGATGTTTGGATTGCAAGTAGACATAGAAGAGAGACAGAGGAGGCACTTCAACAAGTTTTGTAAACTCACGACCCTCATAGCTCAAAAACCGAAATCCCGAACCCTAAGTCAAAACTCTAGGATAGCACTCACCAGACCCTACGCCCTTTCTGGTTTGTTTTCACTCAAAAACTCTCTTTTTTTTAATTTTTCACATCGAGGGGGAAGGCTTACGCACACTTTCTCTCTCTCAAAAGGATGTGCACATGCCTGGAAGAGATCTCATTTTATTTTTGTGCAAGACCGAGTCTTCTACACATGGGAGGATAAGAATGAAGTGGTTGTCCATTTGAATTCAAACTCATTTTGAATTCAAATGATAACCAACCCCTTCTTATCAACCTGAGGCATAAGAAAGGAGGGTGTGTGCCCTCTCTTTCATGGAGAAAACTCATGAGAACTCTTTCTCGTGGATTTCAAAATAGGCGTAGAAGTGAGGTGGCACAGGATAAGTATCAAGATAGTTCTTCATTCAAATTTAAATCCCATTCAAATTTGAATGACCAACCACCAGATATTATCAATTAGGGCATGAGAAACCTGATGCACGCCTTCTCTTGTGCATGGAGAATTTTCATGAGAATCATATTCTCTTAGAAATTCAAATTAGTGCAACAAGAGAAAGATGGCGCAGGAAGACAAGTCAAACTACTCTAAATGGACCTTATCCAATTGAACCAACTTAATCCAAATTGGTTAGGTCCAATTAGACCATATTAAACCTAAAAAATTTAGGCTTAATTAGGCTCAATTAAATCTTAATAAAATCAAAAATTGATCAAGCCCAACCCCTGATCAAATTGGAGATCAAACCTCCTCCCGATTAGGTCATCTCATAACCTAATCGGGTCAAACCCAACTAAATCCAATTCAATTGGACTTGAACTAAAAATTATTATTCAATCAAATTGAGTTAATTAATGATCAAATCACTAATTAAACCACTCATAAATATAGAGATCAAATTTTGTGGGTATCCGAGCAATAGAGTTTCATCAAAATGAAACTCTTGATTGAAGAGTCTCAAACTAGTAGGACTCTTGATGCCGGTGTTCCAAATAAGTGGAACTCATGATCACAAAGTCTTAGACTAGTAAGACTCTCAATCATAGAGTTTCAGATAGTTAGGACTCAGAGTCTTAGCCCAGTAGAACTCTCGATCGAAGATTTTCAATCTAGTGGGACTCTTGATCATAGAGTTCCAATCTAGTGGGACTCTTCATCAGCCATCAGATGAGGTAGGAACCTCTAATATATGTGATCTGGCAGTTTTGAACCTAAGCCGGTAGCATAGGAATCACTCTTGTACTAATAGAAGTAACCATCTAGTAATGGTATCCAACATCCAGATAGGTCGAATAGTCGCAATTGGAACATTTAGAAACTACGTAAATATGGTTACCGCATAATTCATTCCTTTGATCTCTATGTATAGGATGACTCAGAGTTAAACTGTCAGCACTAAAAAGTGCATCCAAATCATGTCTCAAAGCAATCAGTCATGTGACCCCTCACTAGGACTATCCTAGGCAAGGATTTGCTAAATTAAAACATAATTGAACACGAATCCTGAAACTAGGAGTGGTCAATCCCATCTTGATACATGCACCGACTTCTTCAATACTTGATTTTACCCAAAAATCTTTCGTCACTGAATTAGAAATTCAGGTAGTCTGGCACCAAAGCATAGTGAGTTGATTGCAAATCACCATGGTAACTCAGGTTAGAGTGATACTTATATCGATATTCCATTGGAGCAAATCTTGATAGTAGAAAAGCTCTAGAATCGATCACGTTCAGTGCATATGTACCCTTATATCTCACCTGCATGCCATATCAGTATCTCCACACTTCTTGTTTAAGAGGACAACTAACTTATATGGCACACAATGACCTATATTTGATAAATGTTGTCATCCTTGATAACAACATATCATTTGGTCATGAATATGTTTAAGGACTAAATGATAAATCCTCCTTTGTCAATTCTAAATAAACCTAAGCACTTCACCACAAAATAGGAGTTTATTAGAAGATGAAGAAATTTATGATAAAAATATTAAAATAATTTTCATTTATTTATAATTCATATATAAATGCAAATATTTAGCTCAATCATCAATAAGTTGATGAGTGGCTTTGGGACACTATTCTCAACAATCTTCCACTTGGACTAAAGCCAATCAGTGTAGTATCTAATACCCATCTTCTACTTGAAGTCATCGAACTTCTTCTCTATAATAGCTTTAGTGAATGGATCGGCTAGATTCTCCTTTCCATTGATCTTCTGAAGGTCAACATTACCTCGATCTATGATCTTTCGGACAAGATGGTAGTGGCATAGAATATGCTTCATCCGCTAGTGTGCCTTCGATTCCTTCACTTGAGCAATGGCTCCAAAGCTGTCACAATAGAATAAAACTGGACTATCAAGGAAGGATGCCAGTTTGAGCTCGGTGATAAACTTTCTCAGCCACACCGGTTCTTTGGCAGCATATGATATAGTGACATACTTCACCGCACAAATTGAGTCAACCATGATATGCTGCTTGAAACTCTTCCAACAAACAACTCCACTATTAAGGATAAACACATACCCAGACACACTCTTACTATCATCATGATTAGATTGAAAATTGAAGTCTGTAAACCCCACATGTCTTAAGTTTGACTCATCATAAACAAGTCAGCTGTCCTTGGTATTTTTTAATACCTTCAGATGGTTTTACACCTTCCAGTGGTTTCTCTCCTAGATCACATTGGTATCTTACTCTCTTACTTTCTAGTGAGTATGCCACATCTGGTCTCGTACATGTCATGGCATATATGATAGAACCCACTACCAAAGCATATGAAATTCTACTCATATGCTCTCTTTCTTGAGGTATTGTCGGATCCCTCTTCAAGAAAGAAATTTTATAGCCTATTGGTAGATAGCCTTTCTTGAAATTCTCGCATGCTGAATCAACTTCAGCACAGTCAATATACGTGACTAGGATAATCTAAGCAACTTTAGATTTATCTCTATATAGATCTTCATCCTTAAGAAGTAGGAAGCTTCTCCTAGATTCTTCATGGGGAATTATGATAACAGTTAGATCTTTAAGTCCCTTCGGTAATTGTAAGGACATCAATTCTTGATTAAGTAGAATATCATCCACATACAATACTAGGAATACAACCTGCCTGCCCATTAGTCACTTATATATGTGGCTCTTCTTCTTCTTAATGAAGCCATATATCTTGATCGTCCTATCAAAATGTAGGTTCCAACTCCAAGATGCCTGCTTCAATCCATAAATGGACCTTTGAAGCTTGCACACCTTAGATTCATCTATGGATGTAAATCCTTCAGGTTGTATCATATACAACTCTTCATCCAGCTCTCCACTCAGGAAAGTTATCTTCACATCCATCTACTAGATTTCATAGTCTATATGGACAGCTATCACACGCATGATCCGAATGGACTTGAGCATTGCTACAGAAAAAATATCTCATTATAGTCTATACCATAATATTGACGATACCCCTTAACAATCAGATGGACTTTATAGATCTCCACCTTCCTATTTGCGCTCATTTTTCTCTTAAAAATTCATTTATACCCTACTGATTTTATCCTTTCGGATAGATCAACCAATGTCCATACATCGTTAACCTTCATGGACTCTATTTTGGATTTCATGGCCTTAAGCCATTTCTCAGAGTTGGGTCTTTGCATTAAATTCATGTTAGTAATCGGATCTCATCTTCTCATCAAGTTTGACAGGATCACCATCTCGATCCAAGAAACCATAATATCTATCCGATTGATGTGGTGCTCTACAGATCACTTAAGCGGTGGCAAGATTTCATTGGGCTCTGAATTTAATCTAATTAAATTTGGTTTAGGTTTAGGAACTTATGTCATTTTTTCACCTACTAAATTTTCTCAAATTCAATCTTAGAGGCATTAGTTCCTTCACCAAGGAACTTCTTTTCCAAAAAGATCGCCTTAAGGCTGACAAATATTTTTTGCTCATCAGCTAGGTAGAAGTAATACCCTTTGGTCTCTTTTGAGTATCCTATAAAGTAACACTTGTCAGACCTTGGTCCAAGTTTGTCCATTACTAAATATTTGACATAAACCAGATATCCCCAAACCCTAAGATGGGAGAGTATAGGCTTATGCCCTGTCTATGTCTCATATGGTGTTTTGGCAACAGACTTACTGAGAACCCTATTTAGAAGATAATAAGCCAACTCAAGTGCGTATCCCCAAAGGAAGATAGGTAGACTGACAAACTCTAACATGGATCGAACCATATCCATGTTAGGATTTATGGTGCTCTCAAGCCTTGGGATGCCACAAAAGGAGCTAGGATGTTGGCTCCAGGAGACTAGGATAGGTGTGAGTCCTAGGGCTAGGATAGGAGTTATCCACGGATAAGGCGGGTGTTAAGCCTGCATGAAACTTAAGGTTTAGGTGTGAGAAACCTTGAGGGGTTGGTAGGTGCTTCCAGATACCTAGAACCACAAGGTGGAGCAAAGGATCAAAAAGCCAGGAAGA
>QRFJ01000251.1:683680-736518 GCA_006176705.1 Cocos nucifera
TTCGGATTTAGGGAGGCAATGTACTAAGGATAGTTCCTCTTCTAGTGTCCTTGCTTCTTACAAAAGAAGCACTCTGCCTGGCTCTAGTCGAGCTTGTGCTTCTTGGTCTGACCCTATGTAGACATCCCGACATGCTGCTGCACTTTCTTATTCTTATTCTTCTTGTTCTTCTTTCTTTTCTTAATGGGTCGATAATCAGAAGAAAACCCTCCCACCACATTTACCAACTCTTTGTGGAGCTGGTGATCCTTTTCAAAGTTCTACAGCAACCCCAACAAACCGTGGTAGTTCACTATAGGCTTTATCATTCAAAAATGAGTAAGAAAGGGAACGAAGGACTTGAGCAAAGAGTTCAAGATCGCATCCTTCCTGAGCTGCTCATGCAAAGAAAAACCCAGGTTACTCAGATGCTAAATCATCTAGATCATGTATAATATATGATCGATGACTGAAGCCCTATCCCTCATTCGAGCATTGAAAATGGCACAACTAGTCTTATGCCTTCCAACACCATCAGGCATGCCAAAGCAATCATTCAATATTTGAAGCATCTCCTAAGGCTGGGCATTTTTGATCTTACGACTAAACTCATCATTCATTACCACCAGCATAATACACCAAATGGTGGTGCAATTATTAAGCCACTTCTGATAAATATCTCTAACTACCTTACTAGCATTTGGGGCTGACTCCTCAGGTGTTGGATCCATCAAAATATATAGGATCTGCTTATGCTCCAATCAACTTTCGATACCAGCTATCGAAGTTGGGTCCCATGAGTTTGTTATTATCTAACAATGATCGGAGCAATAGGATAGTGGCCATTTCTGTACAAAAAGGAAAACCAAATCTAATTAGTATATGAATTATTCCTAAATACTTGAACTTTAGTCTAAAGGTTCTTCCACTATTTTATACGAACTAGTAGCTCTACCTCCAATTTAAGAAATTATTTAATTTTTTAGTGTGTACTAGAATCCACACAGACTACACATGAGCCCAACTTTGGTTGGTCAACCCATGTGCATCTATGGATAAGTTCATAACCAATTGTTTCTCTAAAGAACTTCTAGTAATTTAATTTTGTTTTGAAAACCTAATTAGTAGGCTTTGGCCTCCATTGAAAAGATCTAGTTAAGTCTAACCATTAACATGACCATATTTGGTACATCTGATTAACAAATAATCAGGTCCAACTTTGGCCGACCAACTTGACCACCATTAGAAAGGCATGACCAAATCATCATATTATGAATGATAATTTCATTAGTCAATAAGCACCAAGCCTTTGGGCATCTAATAATTATTAAACTAATTGACCCATTATCACTCAACTTAATGGAAGGCTATAACCTAGTTATCACCATAATTATATCATTTTTAAGAACTTAATAATTTTAGAGGATCTTTATTAATTGATTTTATGAAGAAGAGAAGGAAAGAATTAACCAGCCAATTTTGATCCTTCCACTAACTTTACTAAGTCAGATAGAAAGAACCTAATTCAAGTTGGTATTTAGAGCACCTAAATTAGTCACACTGATTTACCTAATTGATATGGGTGAGTCCAAATCACCAAGTGATCTAATTAAAACCTAATTCATCAGGATGGTCAGGTAAGTGAGATCAGTGGAAGGGATATGTCATTAACTCGTTAAAGATTAGATCATTGCGAGTAGCTCCTAATTAAAAACCACTAGTCTAAATGACCAAACTTATCTTAGACATCATTTGGTTCATTAGTTTCAATTTGACTAACCTCATAATTTTGGGTTCAACCGCATAGCCATAAATCAAGTCCATTTGATCCTTGTTAAAGGCATGGACTTGATCAACTACAACTATTGTAATTGAGTCTAAAGAGTCCTTGATCTATTCTAAATCAATATTTGGTTATATTTGATCAATTACTCTAATTTAGTCGATTCTTTAACTAACCTTAGGTCTAACCCAATTAATGGATCTAATCCATCTAACCCAATAACCTATATTTTAAGATTAATGGCTTAGGATCTTTAATTCATAATTCTAGATCCTAATTTATTTTACTTAATTCTTAATTAAGTTTTTGGACTAAAGGTTGAGGTTTGATATTTCAAAAATATTTTTCAAAATTTTGAAAGGTTCTTTACAACATAGTACTGTTCATTAAATGAGTCGACTCATTTCAAAAATGGGTCAGCTCATTTCACAAATAGTACTAGTTGTAGGGTTTTAATATAAATCGATGTACACTGCATAAAAATCATGAATCTAAATTTTGATCTAATCTAACACATTCATGATTAAAATTTGGATTAAACCAATCTTAGAAATTCTTTCATCATTTATCTTTAGGATTGAGTTTATGGTGGCACCCCTACTGCCATAAGGGATCCCTATCGAATGAGAGAAAATGACCTTTAAACCATGCTTATCCCTTATGATCGGATGGCTTGGAGGCTCATTCAAGCTTGATTACTAGGCTACTTCAATGAAATACATATCTAATATGCATAAATTTTTATATTTTAAAGCATATAAATCATATTGAATGACCATGCTCTGATACCACTAAAGGTATGCAGTGTAGGATTTCTAGCTCTACTTTCAAAACTTTTTTAAAAATTAGTTAAATACATCAAAAAACAAAATTAATCTAATTAATTTAGAGCTACTAATCATATCAAAAACCCTACACTTTTTAGGATCTAAATGTGTTGTACATGCTTTTAAATTTTTTTTAAAAAAGCTAGTAGTAAACATTTTACTACTTTAGCTACGTGTTCAGAACACGATACTTGTGCGGATAATCAATCTCCGCAATCTGATCACTATCGAAAAGATTCTCTCATCATGATGCAGCCACACAGTGTGTCTAGCCTCCATAGATCATCCATACAAGGCCTTGGTTCGATTAGCTCCTCTCGAGTGCTAGCTCAACGTCAGAACCCTTTGATAGCTGATGTCGATCGAACAGCTTCAATCTTTATCCATAGGCTTTTTGAATGCTTCGAATTGCCAATAGATGTAGAAGAGAGGTAGAGGAGGCACTCCACCAAGTTTTGTGAACTCACAACTCTTGTAGGTCACAAATCGAAATCCTGAACCCTAGGTCAAAACCCTAAGATAGCACTTACTAGACCCTGCACCCTTCCTAGTTTGTTTTCTCTCAGAAACTTTCTTTTTTTGAATTTTCCATGTAGAGGGGGAAGGCTCATGCACAATTTTTCTCTTTCAAAAGGATGTGTGCACGCTCAAAAGAGATCTCATTTTATTTTTGCACAAGACCGAGTCTTCTACGTGTGGGAGGATAAGAATGAAGTGGTTGTCCATTTGAATTCAAACTCATTTTGAATTCAAATGGTAACCAACCCCTTCTTATCCACCTGAGGTGTGCGAAAGGAGAGTGTGTGCCCTCTCTTGGGTGGAGAAAACTCATGAGAACTCTTTCTCATGGATTTCAAAATGGGCATAGAAGTGAGGTGGCATACGATAAGTATCAAGGTAGTTCTTCATCCAAATTTAAATCTCATTCAAACCTGAATGACCAACCACCAGATATTAGCAATTGGGGCATAAGAAACCTGATGCATGCCTTATCTTATGCATGGAGAATTTTCACAAGAATCATATTCTTGTAGAAATTCAAATTGGCAGAAGAAGAGAATGATGGCACAGGAAGACTAATCAAACTAGTCTAAATGGACCTTATCCAATTGAACCAACCCAATCCAAATTGGTTAGGCCCAATTAGACCAAATTAAACCTAACAAATTTAAGCTTAATTAGGATTAACTAAATCTTAATAAAATTTAAAATTGATCAAGCCCAACTCTTAATCAAATCAGAGATCAAACCTCCTTGGCGATTAGGTCATCTCAAAACCTAATCAGGTCAAACCCAATTGTATCTAATTCAATTGGACTTGAACCAAAAATTATTACTCAATCAAATTAAGTTAATTAGTGATCAAATCACTAATTAAATCTTTCATAAATTTAGAGTCCAAATTTGGTGGGTATCCGGGCAGTAGAGTCCCATCAAAATGAAACTCTTGATCAAAGAGTCTCAAACTAGTGGGACTTTTGATCCCGGTGTCCAAACAAGTGGAGCTCATTATCACAGAGTCCCAGACCACTAAAAACTCTTGATCACGGAGTCTCAGATAGGTAGGACTTAGAGTTTTAGCCTAGTATGACTCTCGATTAAAGAGTTCCAGTCCAGTGGGACTCTTGATTATAGAGTCATAGTCCAGTGGGACTCTTCATCAATCATTAAATCAGGTAGAAATCTCTAATGTTTGTGATCCCATAGGTTTGGACCTAAGCCGATAGCATAGGAACCACTTCCTACCCTAATCAAAGTGACCATCTAGCAATGGTACCCGATGTTTGAATAGGTCGAATAGTTACAATCGTAATATTCAGAACCTATGTAAATATGGTTATCGCATAATTCATTTCTTTGACCTCTATGTATAGGATGATTCAGAGTTTAACTGTCAACCCTGAAAAGTATATCCAAATCGTGTCTCAAAGCAATCAATCCCATGACCCCTCACTAGGACTATCCTGGCCAAGAATTTGCTAAATTGAAACATAATTGAACTTAGCTTCTAAGATCAGGAGTGATCAATTCCATCTTGATACACGCACTGACTCCTCAAATACTTGACTGTGCTCAGAAATCTTCCATCACTGAATTAGAAATTCAAATAGTCCGCCATCAAAGCACAGTGAATTACTTGAAAGTTATTATGGTGATCTCAAATCGAAGAGATACTTATATCCATATTCCATCAGAGCAAATTTTGACAGTAGAAAAGCTCCAGAATCGATCACCTTTAGTGTAGATGTACCCTTACATCTCAGTTACATACCATACCAGTATCTCCATACTCCTTGGTTAAGAAGACAACCAACCTATATGGCACACAATGACCTATGCTTGATAAATGCTGTCATCCTTGATAACAACATATCATTTGATCATAAATATGTTTAAGAAATAAAGGACAAATCCTTCTTTGCCAATTCTAAATAGTCCTAAGGACTTCACTACAACATAGGAGTTCATTAGATTTTAACTTTGTACTATAAGGGTCCGTAATGAGATAGTAAACCTTGCTATGGAATATCAAAAACCTTCCATCCTTAAGAGTATCCATATGATCAAACAAGCTATAAGGACTCCAAAATACTTAAGAATATTCATTGTTAACCAGAAAAAGTACTGGCAACTTCAACTGGTCTGAAAGCAAAGCTACATCACTGGTGGTATCGGATTTTCACAAACTTAAAATAGCATAATTATACTTAAGGATGTGTCACCTAGGAAAATAGGATGGCAGTGGATAAGAGATGCTGCAAGCTGATAGTTATATTGCTTGCGATGGTCATGTTTTGTTGTTAAAATGTCACATCCAGGATTTTGAGCTTTGGCTTTTAGAAATAGTTATCATAGAGAAATCTAAGACAATAGAGTAGAAAATCAAAAGAATTCCAAATTGAAAGTAATACAACAAGCTGATTGAAAAAAAAAATTGAGGCATTACGTCTCATAAAACATATCCGATGAATCAATTTGATTGATAAAAAAATTGAATTAGGCTTATATCTCATACTAAGGATTATGATGAAGCTCTGTGAATCATGTGAATCATTACGAGGCAAGGACAAAATGTATACACCTGTTGGCCTGGAGAAACTAGTTTTTTTTTTATTCATATAAATATGAGTTTTAAGTTGGTTTTGGGTGTTAGTGATAGAAAGGCTAGCCGGATATTACTAGCGCCTCAAATTACACCATTCCCTCCTTGGTTGGGGTCACATATATGGCATCTTAAACTCTTCGGATCATGTCAATTTTTCCAGCATAATCAATGATTGCTTTCTAGCTTCCAATATCAAATAATATGTAAAATTATCAGAATATCTCAGTTCGACGGAATAGTAATGAATAGTAATGCATCCTCAATATTATTTTAAAATGCTTATTTTATGAGCATTTTCTTATTTCTCTTTCATCTTTTACAATTAGTTATAGTCATCTAAGGCAACCTTCCCAATGCTTATCCTATCTTCATAATAATAACACAAAAAGTCAGAACTCCATCATTAAGGATACAAATGAAAAGAGCACTATTAAACTAATAAGTGATGCTAGTTGAACTCTTGAGAACAAAAGTAAGCTTCACATCTCCAAACTCCATACACTAAGAAAAAATGAGCAGTTGATCGAGTGAAAAAATATATGGTGAAAGAATCAACTAATCATAGCAAATGAAGAGACATATGAAATCAATTAAGCATTCAGAGCTAATAATTGACCTACAGCATAGGAACTTCTTCAACTGGAAGCTCAGCTCCAAGGTCTTCATGAGCCACCATAGCCTAAAATTTTTTTAACAAAAGTAGTCATGACCATCAGCTAAAAGAACAAGATTACAACCGAGTGTTAAGTTGAGCATTTAAAGTAGTAAATTTTTTATTACAATAATAGAAGAAAGATTCATTATATTACAGGAACTAGAGAGACATACTGAGACAAAAGATCCAACATAAATTGGACCTGACCTAGGACATCTTTGTCAAGCATGAGGCTGTAACCTTTTATTAAACAATCTATTTTTTGAAAAAAGAAAATCAAAGGAAATTAAGCAATCCTCTAGTACTAAATCATGCATGCAAACATTCCATGTATATCAATTCAATTAAAGAAAGTTGGACAAATTATATTGGTGCATAGGTTCACCATCTTGGTTCCGAACCATGTGCCAATACCATCTTATTACAGTGTTGGTATACAATTCGGCATGGTATGAGATAGTATACTGAGTGTCCATATAATATGAAATAGTGTACTAGTTCAGTATTGATATAGTACACCCCATATAGGGTGGTACTGCGTGGTATACCAAACCATCATGCATACTTTATTGGACAAGATTCAAAGAACATACAATTGTGAAGTTTTAATAAACTAAACAAAGACTAATGCTTATTATATATATAGTGTCATGTACTGTGGTAACATATGCGAATTCTACAATATCCACACTCCACACTAATGAACCACAAAATGACTCACCCCATCAAATATGGATATAATAGACTAAAGATTTGGTACAGCATCCGCACTTTTAATTTTGACAATCACGTGTATATCTACATTGCAACCTTGAAAAGAGAAAGAAGGAGAAAAAGCGAGAGTGACATAAGGTTTTCAAAAAGAAAGCCACACACCATAGAGAAAAGGACCTAGAAGCGGCTACAGATACAGGCAATGGGTACTATCCACATGTACCTATGGTGGTGATGCATGTACTTGGCAAAACTTTTTCGATGGTATTATGGTTGAAGTGAGGAGAGTTGTACATAATAAAGTCCCTCACCAATGCTCTCTTTCTTTAGAGACAGTTCTACCAACTATGGATAATTGAAGGATAGAGCATGCAAGAATATCTCAGCCACTTTTAGAAGATTCTCACCGATCTTCTCTGTGTAGGTGAGAAGGTTAAGGAGAAGATCAGGATATTGATCTTGCTAGCATCGCTTTTTTTTTCGTATGTCCTTAGTGACTACTTTTCTAGTAGGAAAGAGCACCATCAAGATGGATGAGGTTACTATAGCAATTCTCCAGAATGAGATCTAAGGAGGGAGAACTCAGCTTTGAACTTAGATGGTGGCAGCTCAGCTTTAGCAGTTTCTGAAGGAGCAGGTGGCAAAAGATGAAGTAGAAAAGAATTGCAAAAAGGACAATCTAGGTCCAAGATGAGGGATCCCAACAAGATCAGATGCTACCGATGCGATGAGTTGGGGCATTATGTCAAAGATTGCCCGCAGCATAGGGATTAAATGAGGGCTACTATAGCAATGGCTAGTCGCGAGTTAGAAAATAATATATTGATGATATCTGATGAGATATTTACTTCTTTTCAGTAGTAGATTTTAGATTCTGCATGCACTTATCATGTTTGTTGCAAAGAAAAGTAGTTTGACTTCTTAGAGAGTAGTGAGGGTACTGTTCATCTGTTAGATGGATCGAGCTATGCAATAAGAGGCATCAGGATAGTCAGCAGGAGGGCACATGATGGTGTAGTGAGAATATTAGGGGAGGTCCGATACATGCTTAATTTCAGGCAGAATCTTATCTCACTGAGCAGACTAGATTCAAACGGCTACAAGTGGATAGCCAATGATGAAATCCTGAAGGTCATGCACAATAATAGAATTATTCTAGAGAAAAAGAAGAAGATGAGAGGGCATTACTATCTAGCAGGAAGCCTAGTGTGAGGTGGAGCTTTAGGAGCCAGAGGGAGCATAGTGTGAGGTGGAGCTCCAGGTAGAGATGGATCGGGCTTGAGATGTGAGATTTGGGAGGATGAGAGGCAACATCGCAGAGTGAAGTTTCTATTGGTATAGGAGACTTTCCCAAATAGGTCTTTGGTCAAAGTAGACATAGTCATTGATGGAGGTAGAATCGAGTGGCTTGGCTCGACTTCTATGTTTGTCTATCCATAAGATAGCAGGCATGCCCTAGGGTATAGGGGCAAGATGCATCACAGGCTCTCAAAGATAGGTGGAGGCCAAACATCAAGTCAAGATGGAGATTGTTGAGAAAAATACCTCAAGATTCGATCTATAATAAGCCCACAATAAGGTTTAGGATGATGAATGGAGTCCAACAAGCCCAATAATAGGCCAAATGGAGTCCAGATGGAGAAATTACACGTAAATAAAGGTTGGAGCGAGGTAGCCTACCCTCGAGCCTATTGGAGGGGATCACAAGTGGCACCGACTGGCGATGGTGTAGCCTAGACTGGTAGTACATGGTGGTGCTAGGCTAGCCATGTGCTAGGCTGGCCCAGGCATGCGAGCACCTATGGGGGCATGCACTAGCCACGCAGGCACAGGCCGTGCGAGAGCTCAGTCTAGGTGATGGAGCACGGTCCACCATGGACCGCCAGCTTATAGTGCCCTGTATAGACCATCTCATTGATTCCTAGGCCATTTCATATAGTCCACAATAATGTTCCATGGACCAATTATGATCCGACAGATCTGGTTCAAGACAGTCGTGATCGGATGGCTGAAATGCGATCTGGCATGATTAGGCAGTATAGGGTGCTGTTTTGCCCGATCTGATGGCTAGGAGAGTTCTTGATCACAATCGAACAACTAAGAAGCAATCCAAGATTGATCAAGAGGTTGTGTGCATGATCCGACAGCCCAAGAGGGAGTCGATGATGATTGGATGGCTAGAAATAGATCTCGAATGTGTTTGGGACTGAGTTTCGTACTGAAACTCTATTTTTGGATTTTGATAGTCTATATAACTTTGATTGATGAACTGTTTATTATGTCAGAGAGCTGGTGATGTCTTAGAGATACTGAGAGACTTTTTGAGAGATTTTAAAGAGCTTTTATAAGGGTTTTGAAATTTTTTATTGAGAGACTCTTGTACAAGGATTAAGTGGTAAGTTTCTATTATATTATTTATTTTTTCTTTCTCTTATAGTGAAGTTTGCATGTCCTGTAGAGATAGACCTTGGTCTAATCCATATATACTTGATTATGTGTGCGCTTGTCTTATATTCTTCTTTTTTTTCTTTTATGGTATCCATATGTGATCGAGTATAATGCAAGTGGTATCTATTAGATATGTATCCTAGAAGCCACATTGGCTGACACTTGTAACACACCTTCTAGAGGTATTTTTATAGTTTTGACTATAAATTAATAAAAAAATATTTTCATCACATTGTATATTTAAAATATTTATGATACATCCTTTGAGTTAATGGGTATGATAAACACATATTTTTAAAAATTAAAAATTTAAGATATGTGTTGTCATAATTAACTCATAAACTACTTCCGATCGTAGGATCATCACGAGGATGGTGATTGATCTGGAAGATCGATATACGATCGCTTACTTAAGATAGATGAGTCTTGAGTTTATGGTGTGGAGACACCAGAGCGAGAGTATAGGTACTCGTTAGAGAATGAGGACGCTGAGCATGACTACCTCGAGCAGTCATAAGAAAGTCTACCTTCTTATCGATGACTGAACTTGATGCTATAGTTATGTATCTGGTTCTTAGACCTGAAGTACATCGGTAGTTCACCTTGAGTGTATTATAATTTGATTAGACCATAACTCGGTCTCCTAACCATTCAAAATTCTAAGATGTATGTTGGCTATAGCATTTTCATTATAGGGACCGGTTGCACCAAGATGGGATCTATCAGCCTTGGTAGAGGAGGAGTAATCCTATGATGATTATGAGATTGAATCCTTAAGCTCATGGCCATGACAATGTGATGTAATAGAAAAGAATTTTCTATTAGGATTTTACATTGAACTCGGATCGAATGATTCAATCATATGATGGGGTGTTGGGTTTGACGAGTTCACCTTAATCCTAATCCTGTCGGAGCTCATGATAGAACAATCTAATCACACAGGTAGCTACACCAAGTGATTTGCATTCAATTTTGATGGGTTCCCATCATATACGGCTAGGTGTCATTGATGGATTTTGGGAGCAATTAGAATAATCTTGATGATCGATCATTCTAATTGTGTGAATTAGAAAAGTTTTGGTCTATCGAAAGATGTTTCGATGATGTCGATGATAGAGATCGCGACATATCTCATTACCATATAGAGATAAACCTAACTGAATCACACAAACAAAAGTTTGGATTTGGATATGATCAATTGGACTAACCCAGCTTGATTGATTTGGATTAGATTCAATTAAGTTTAAGAAAATCATGCTAGCACATGATTGAGCCTAACATTCTCCTTATGTAGTCTTTATGGTTCATCTTGACTGAGCCAAATTGATTTAGGCATACTTGAAAATCCTATAAGAGTTTTGTCCTAGTCTGACTAAAGCTTGTCCAGGTTAGAAAAGGATTGTCTTAATCCATTAGATGGAAATAAGACAACACCTACCAATTCTTGACACAACCTACTATTTTCGATTTTGTCAGGACATTGACTCGGTCATTGCAGGAATTGAAGACTATGGCATGCACCCCCTATATTTTTTATCTTAGGCATACGCCCCAAGGAGTTATTCATCGAAGAAATAAGGTGGGCCCTCCTATTTGGCATGCACACAATAAGAGGAGGTGTGGAGGAAGAGTTTGTTATGGAACAAACTCTTAGATATAATTCTCCATGCCACCCTCCTTTGCTTATCCCTTTTGTGCAACAACTCCAAGGGAGTCTTGGGTGACAAAACCTAGTAGAGACCTGGTATTTCTCATGTAGAATCAGATTAAAATCTGACTAAAATCAAGTAATGAGATTACTTGATCAAATTAGACTCTAGGGTTGGTGTAGGATCTATTTAAACCCTTCCTGCACCCTAGAGTTGGTATCTTTTAGATCCCATGCCCCAAGGCTGCCACCCAAGTTCCTCTCCATGCCTCCCTCCCTCTGGTCCTCTCTCTCTTTTCCATGCCCAAGAGTTGGGCACAAGTTCTAGCAAAGGATCAAATTGTTTTGGTGTAAAGATCAGGAAGAAGGACAAATTATTTGTGAGATGAATGTGTGACTTTCAGCAATTATTTTGAAGGATCAACCAAAAGACTCGGGATCTAATTTTTGGATATCAGATCTAGAAGGAGAGTGCATCTAGATCCAGTATGAGTGGACTCCAATAGAGGCCAGGCACGTGTGTGGCTAAATCCAGAATCCCAAGAATTGACAGATCATCGACAGGATAACTGTTACCATGAACAGGTAATGAATCTTCTACCAGATTTAATTCTAATTTTTATTTTTAGTATTAGATCAATAGGATTAGATCTTAAGACTTTTAGATCTGATTAAAAATTTATAAAAAAATTTTAAAAATTTTTTGCTACTGATCAGATCGATCCTACGGTGGAAAATTAGTTTTTCCTATAATTGGTATTAGAGCTGCATTAGCAGTTCTTCAGATCAGATTTTGATCTAATTTTTATTTTATTTTTAATTTAATATAAATAATTTTAGATGTCACATCAGATATAATTAGATCTAAAATAAATAGATTAATTAAAAATTTTATATATATGCTGATATATGATGATGTATGAGATGCATGACTAGACTAGGTTTTAGAATTATTCTATTTGTAGTCTAGAAAAAATTTCTCTTCGATATGATCAATTAGATTTTTTTTAGATTTTTATTTTTAGATGTTATAAGAGTTATAATTAGATCTAAAAAATAAAAAAATTAAATTTAAATTAATACATGAGATGTATTTGATGCATGTCTAGACTAGCTATATAGAATTATTCTATGTATTGTCTAGAATAGAATTTTATATGATATGATCATTTAAAATTTTATTTTTTAGATATTATATATGATATATCAGATCTAAAAATATGTATATATTAATTAGATTTTGATACATGAGATGTATATAAAGCATGCATAGTTAGATCTATAATTTTATATGCGATATATGTTGTAGATCTAATTATTTTGCAGTGTAATTATTAATTTTTGATTAAAACATTCTCCTTGGCCATCCAATCATAAGAGTAAGAAGGATTTAAAGGTTCTCTCTTTTCATTCAATTGGGGTGCTCTTATGGCGTGTAGGGATGCTACTTGTTTATTCTTAGTCAGAAATCAATACTTACCTTTTTGGAAAACCCTAGATCCTGAAATCCTAGAATTTTTTAATCATGTTTTGTTTATGAACCTAAACTTAATTAAGAATTAAGATTATAAAATTAATTAGATCTAAAAATTATAAATATTTAGATCTAAGACACCTTCATAAAGTTGGGTTCGGTCATGGGTAGCTTAATTAAATCTAGCAGTTGATCAAACCAAATCAAGAGTAGGTGGGATCAAGAGTACTTGAAATTAACCAGCCCAATAAGATTAAGTCTGGGTCAAGGTTGATTCACAGTCACATGTGGTTGGCCAAGTCAAGACCTAATTTGGCTCCATAGTTCAAGCCTAGATTGTAGGCTAACCCGATTAGTTCTAGTTTGACAAATCGATGTCTAAGATAAATTTGGCAAATATGACCAGTGGTTTTTAATTGGAAGCTACTCGATCTAAATGCATTCATGGTGAGTTAATGGTCTATTCCTCCCACTGATCTTACTTACCTGACTGATTGGGTTGATCCAATTCTGATTTGAAGTGACTAATGATTCGAGCTAACCCATACCACTAGATTAGTCATAATTGTTATGACTAAGTCGAGTCAAGTTTAAGAGACCTAAATTAAATCTTTCTAAAAAAATATTAAGTCATAAGTCTTCCACCATTATAGATGTGCGGGCTTTTTTCGAGGTTGATTGTTCTCGGTAGGTTATAGTAGTTCAGTTGCACTAAAAAGATGTAACCTTGTCTATTAGGCATTGGATGCTATGGGTTGGAGGATGGGTTGGACTCAATATTCTAGATATGGTGAGGGACCCAATCAAAAATCAAATTCGTGCAAATGGTGGGTCTGACTTAACTAAAGAGTGGAGCAATATTCTGAGCATGGTGAGCTTCATGAATTAGAGACCATGTTTGGATGCACCATGATTAGAGAATCATTGGATAAAAGTTGTCCATCCATCGAGCTGATCCATCATCAGTAACTGTTAGGTGAGGTGGTGAGCCAGTCGGTGGGACCGCACCACCCACTAGAAGTCTTTGATTATGGAGATTTTTGCATCTCTACTAAGAGAGTGTAGGGATCCAAAAAAATAGTAGGAGCCAAAATTTGTTTAAAAATAAAATTTCTAAGCAAATTGGTTAAGTCTAATTATAATGTCCAACTAGAAACTTTGACTCTCTATAGGAAAATATCTACATCCAACCCATTAGTCCGAATCCTAGACACCCATAGACTGACTGGATCTAATTATAAGGATTGACTCTAAAACTTTAAAATTATTTTGAATTTCAAAAAGCTAACTCATGTATTGGACCAGGATCCCCCACCTTACCAGCACGTTTATCTGCTGAACAAAGAGCATCTTTAGAGAAATAGATGGATGAAGATAATAAAGCTAGGTACTATATATTGGGCTCGATGTCTGATGAGCTTCAATGCCAACATGAGGACATCAAGATTGCTCGCTAAATGTTGGCTCACCTACAAGAGTTGTTTGGTGAAGAGAGTCGCGCAGCCAAGTATCAAGTCATAAGAAGACTTTTTAAGGCTCAAATGCATAATGGATAGTCGGTCCAAGATCATTGTTTGATGATGATCAAGGATCTAGAAGAGCTTAAGAAGCTTGGTGTCAAGTGGGATAGAGACATGCAAATTGATGTGATCTTACAGTCCTTGACTGATGCATATGGGCAGTTCATCATGAACTTCCATATGCATAAACTATAATTTACCTTGGCTGAATTAATGAACATGCTGGTTACTGCTGAGCTTTCTCTAAAAGATTTAAAGAGCTCAGTGCTTGCTGTGGAGTGGACTTGCTCCAAAAAAAAGTCTTCTAAAAAGAAGAAAAAGTCTGCAAAGAAGTAGAAGATTAAAGATAGAAAGAAAAAGAAGAAGGAAGAACTAAAGAAGGTCGTTGACAAAGAAAATATTTTTATTACAACACCGATGGCCAATGAAAGCAAAACTGCCTTTTATACCTGGCCAGTCTGAAGAATAAGGAGGTAGGTCCTTCTAGAGGTATGCTCATAATTGAATCTAATCTAATAGTTTCTTCAACATCCAGTTGGATGCTTGACTCTGGTTTGAGTGCTCACTTATGCACTTTCATGCAGGGTCTTGAGAAGAGTGGGAGGCTAAGGGATGGTGAGATAATTTTGCGTATCGAAAATGGAGCAAGAGTTACTGCTGTGATCGTTGGAACCTATCCTTTTCAACTACCATCTGATTTAGATTTAAAACTTAGGGACTGTTATTTTGTGCTTGCAGCAAGCAAAAATTTAATTTGTATTTCTTATTTAGCTCTAAAAGATTATATAATTAGCTTTCTTAAGGACCACCGTACTATTCTTTTTAAAAAAAATAAAATTGTAAGTGGTATCTTAATTAATAATCTCTATCAGTTACATATTGATGTATCTATGTTAAATGTCGAGCAAAACATGAATGCCATAGAAACAAAATGACCTAGGGATAGTCTAAATGAAAGGTATTTATGGCACCTTAGGCTAGGTCATGTATCCAAAAATAGGATTAATAAATTAGAGAAATCTGGACTTATGGGTCTTTTGGTTTATGAGTCATATCCGAGTTATAAATCATGTCTTCAAGAAAAAATGACCAAGCTTCCTTTTATAGGACATAGAGAAAGGGTCACAGACCTACTTATCCTAGAACATATTGATGTGTGCGGCCCATTTGATGTGTCGACTAGAGAAAACTACATCTACTTTATTATCTTTACTAATGATCTACCTCGTTATAGATATGTATATTTAATGAGACACAAGTCTGAAGCTTTTGAAAAGTTCAAGGAATTTAGACATGAAGTAGAAAAGCAAACTAGAAAGCCCATTAAGATTCTTCGATTAGATCGAGGAGGTGAATACCTTACTCAGAAATTTCTAGACTATCGTAAGAAAAATGGTATAGTCTTATAGTAGACTCTACCTAGAACACTTCAACTCAATGGAGTTTCAGAATAGAGAAACTAGACCTTATTGGATATGGTTCGATCTATGATGAGCTTCATGGATCTTCTTGATTTTCTTTAGGGACATAGTCTAATGACAACAATATACTTACTGAATAGAATTTCCTCTAAAATCGTTCCTACCACACTGTATGAGATATGGCATGGTAAGAAATCAAGTCTGAGTCATCTCAAAATTTAGGATTGTCTGGCCCATGTTAAGCAATAGCAGGAAAATAAATTAGAGTCTAGGTCCATTAGAGCTTGATTCATTAGATATCCTAAGGAGTTATTAGGATATTATTTCTACATTCCAGAAGACCACAATGTCATTGTGAGTCGACATATCATCTTCGTTGAAAAATAATTTATTCAAGATAGTGGCATCGAGAGATAGATTAGGCTTGAGGAGAAGGTCTCTGATGAGCAATGAGCTAAGGAACCTAAGGAACCAAATCAGTTAGAGTAGTCCAAACACAGCTACCTCCACCTCATAGATCAGGTAGAATTTTTCAACCTCCTGAGATGTACTTAGATACAATTTTAGAGGATTTAGAAAAAATATTCCTCACAAGAAATGGGATTCATGGTGATGATCCCAAGACCTATGATGAGGTAATATCAGATATTGACTCCGAGAAATGGTTAAAGGCAATAAGGTAGGAGATTGACTTGATGCGCTCAAATCAAGTTTGGATGTTGGTAGATCCACCTGAAGGTATTGTACCTATTGGGTGTAAATAGATCTTCAAGAGAAAGATAGGTGTAGATAGAATTATAGAGATATTCAAAGCTAGGCTCATAACGAAAAGATATAGTCAACGCGAAGGCATTGACTATCAGGAGACCTTTTCGTCAGTAGCCATGCTAAAATCCATCGGCATACTACTGCTGCTACAGTCTATTTTAATTATGAAATATGACAGATGGACGTAAAAATGATATTATTAAATGGATATCTTGAGAAAGATATCTATATAGATCAACCGCTTGGTTTCACATCCAGTGATAGTGATCACAAGGTCTACAAGCTGCCAAGATCCATATATGGACTGAAGCAAGCATCTCAAAGCTGAAATATTCATTTTAATGATGTGATCAAATCGTTTGATTTCATCAAAAATAAGGAGAATCCATGTGTATTCAAAAAGATCAGTGGGAAGGTTGTTGTCCTCCTCATACTGTACGTAGATGACATCTTCTTGATTTGGATGATATTCCCTTATTGACATCCATCAAAATGTGGTTGTCGAAAGAGTTCTCTATGAAAGACTTAGGAGAAGCATCTTTTTTATTAGGAATTAAGGTTTATAGGGATAGCCCAAACAGGATGCTGGGTCTCTCACAGAAGATGTACATAGAGGAGATGCTAAAGAGGTTCAGTATGCAAAACTCCAAGAGAGGATTGGTGCCTTCAGACATGGCATTCATCTCTCCAAGAAGATGTGTCCCAACACACCTGAGGAGATTGAACGCATGAGCAAGATCCCTTATGCTTCGACAATAGGGAGTTTCATGTATGCCAAGCTATGTACATGACCTGATATTGTGTATGCTATGAGTGTCACAAATAGATATCAATCAAATCCAGGAGAAGAGCACTGAACTTCTGTGAAATGTATTCTTAAGTACTTGAGAAGAACTAAGGATATATTTTTAGTGTTTGGTAATGGAGAACTCTAGGTACAAGGGTATATAAACTCAGACTTTATGTCTAATATAGATGATCGAAAGTTGACATCTAGAAGTCTGTTTGTGTGTAATGGTGGTGCTATAAGCCGAAAGAGTTCCAAGTAGATTATGATAGCAGATTCCATCATGGAAGTAGAATATATTACCGTATCAAAAGTTATGAAGGAGGCATTCTAGTACCAGAAGTTCACCGTAGAGCTTAGAGTGATGCCATCGGATGCCGTCCCTCTATACTGCAACAACAATGATGCCATAGCCCTAGCTAAGAAGTTGAAGTCTCATCAAAAGTCGAAGCATATCGAGCGGCAATATCATCTCATCCATGATTACCTTGAGAAGAGTTACATCAAGGTGAAGAGAGTTAACACCGCAGATGATGCGGCTGATCCACTTACGACGCCATTGAGTCAACAGAAGATTGAAGCCTATCTTGAAAAGATGGAACTTAGATTTGTAGCCAATTAGTTTTAGGTCAAGTGAAAGTTTGTTAGATATGTGCCCTAAAAGCTAGATTGGCTGACACTTATAATACACCTTCTAGGGCATTTTTATAATTTTAACTATAAATTAATAATAGGATTATTTTCTATCATATTGTATTTTTAAAGGATCTATGATACATCCTTTGACTTAACGGGTATGATAAACATATATTTTCAAAAGTTAAAAATTTAAGACATGATCTTGTCTTATGATGATCATGAGATCTTGTCCTTAAGCCCATAGCCATGACAGTTTGATGTAATAGAAAAGAGTTTTTAATTAGGATTTTACATCAAACTTGGATCGAATGATACAATTATATGATGGGCTGTTGGGTTTGACGAGTTCATCTTAACCCTAATCCTGTCGGGCTCATGATAGAAGAATCCAATCACACAGATAGCTGTACCAAGAGATTCGTATATAGTTCTGATAGATTGCCACCATACACTGCTAGGTGTCACTAGTAGATTTTGGAAGCAATTAGAGTGATCTTAATGATCGATCATTCTAATTATGTCAATCAAAAAAGTTTTGATCCATCGAAAGGTATTTTGATGATGTCGATGATAAAGATTGCGACATATCTCATTACCATATAGAACTAAATCTAATTGGATCACACAAATAAGGATTTGGATTTAGATGTGATCAATTAGACTAACCCTATTTGATTGATTTGGATTAGAACCAATTAGATTTAAGAAAATCATGCTAGCACACGATTGAGCCTAACATTCTCATTATGTAGTCTTTCTGGTGATAGAACCAAATCTAGGATTTCAGGATAAGATCTTGAAACTTTTTCAAGATCAGGCAGTGAAAAGCTAAAATTAATCAAAATTAATTTTAAATTCTAAAAAATATTCTAGATTTAAGATCTATTACATGATCATGGCATGTTATTAAATCAGAAATTAAAATCTAAAGAAGAAACTAAAACATGTTGATCACATCAACATGTATATACACTACATCTAATATAGGTATAAAAATAATAGATCAAATCTATTACTTGTGCAAGCTAAATATTATAACTTGCTGATCTGGGCTTGAGGATGATGTTGCAAGCCACACACATGTCTGGCCTCTAGGAGTCATCCACATGAGCCCACTAACCATGATCAAAAGTTCGATGCATGAAATCAGCAAAGTATGCTAGTATTATATTGATCCTTCTTTGATGGTCAATCTGGAATCATCTTCTTCAAATCTTGGACTCTCTAATTTTCAGAAGGAAGGGGATGAGATTTTAAACTTGACACACCTCTCAAAAATCTCTTAAGAAGGTGGAAAAGATCAAAGCGAAAATCCTAAAAGAAGAACCCTTCTTCTTCTTCTTTGTTCTCTCACCTAGACACCTAGATTGGTGTCTATGAAGTCCCCAAACCCCAATACTCCTTCTTCCTAATTTTCATAAAACCAAAGGTCTCTTAATGATCTATAATATATCCAAAAATCAATCCAAAATTCGTCCTATATAGAGAGATATAGAGGAGTCCTTGTCTAGGTCAAATACCTAGACAAGGAATGTCCAAATTGGGCAAGACAAGGGGCGCCCAACTCTTGGGCACCCCCTCCTTATTTTGTATTATGAACCATCAGGTTTTATCATACAAAAGATTCTCTAAAAGCCACAAAAATCTTAGAAAAAATTTGGATGGAATCGGTGCACTATAGGAAGAATTTTGGTTTCCTAAAATTCTATCTCATAGAATTTGAAATCAAAACCAATTCCTACTTTGACTTGGTCCACACTTAATTTACCATGTAAGAAAGAAAGAGGAAAACTTTGAGACATGGTGGGCTTCTCTTGGGCATGGAGAATTCATGCAAAATCAAAGAGGGTGTGAAGGGTGGGTGTTGGGACTAAGGTGGCGCAAGGAGGGAAGTTCCTAGTCTTACTAGGATTCTTATTTTGACTTGGTCCAACATTGTTTCTCAAACCAAATCAAATCAGAATTAATTTATCCCAATTAAATTAGATCCTAAACTAATTAAGAACTTAATTAAATTAGATTTAATTTTAATTTAATTTTCTAATAAAATTAAAAAATTGGGCTGATCGAAGTCCTAGTTGAATTAGGACTAGTTCTTCCTTGCACTTGACTTTTCCAATAAACTAATTGAACTTGATCCAATCAAGATCAAACCAAATTTAATTAAATTATATTTAATTAGACTTAATCTTAGCCCTTTGGCTTAATCAAATTAAGCTAATTAGCAATCTAATTACTAATCAATCATTCTGCAACACTTGCACTAGGTTAAACATCAATCGTATTGATCATTTAACCCTAAAATAATTCTTAATCGTTGATCAACCATCCGATCAAATCGTGAACTCTAATGGATGTGACCTCATAGATTTGAATCTAAGCTGGTAGTATAAGAATAAATTTTTATACTAATCAAAGTGACCATCTAGCAATGGTACCCGATGATCAGATAGGTTGAATGTGTAGAACAACATCCTTAGAACCTATGCGGATATAGTTTCCATATAATTCATCTCCTTGACCAAAATGCTCATAGGACACCTCAGAGTTTAACTATCAACTCTGATAAGGTTATCCATATTGTATTTCAAAATATAAAATTCATCTGATGGATTATTCTGGCCAAGGTTTTGCTATATTGAAATATAGTAATATATTTTTCTCCAACTCTTAGAGTGGTCAATTCCATCTTGATCACACTTTAACTTCATAAGTACTTGACTATGCCCAGAAGCCTTCCATTACTGATTTAAAAATTCAGTTAGTCCAGTACCAAAGCACAGTAAGCTGTTTGCAAGTCACTGAGGTGATCTCAGGTCTAAGGGATACTTATACCTATATCCCATCAGAGACATTCTTGACAGCAGAATGCTCTAGAGTTAGTCACGTTCAATGATGATGTACCCCTACATCTCACCTATATGCCATACCAGTGTCTTCATACTTTTTGGTTAAGAGGATAACCAACCTATATGGCATACAATGATCTATGCTCGATAGACGCTGTCGTCCTTATTAACAGCCTATCATTTGGTCGTCAACAGTTTTAAGGACTAATCAATAAATCCTCTCTTTATCGAAACTATATAGTCCTAAAGATTTTATCCCAATAATGAAGTTTGTTAGAAGATGAATATTTTATGATAAAAAAATACTAAAAGTATATTTTATTTATTAATAAATTAATTATAGATACAATGTAGCTCAACCATCAACAAGCTAATGATTGACTTTGGAACATATTTTCCAACAACTCCCACTTGCCCTAAAGCCACTCGGCATAGTATCTAATATCCATATTCGACTTATGGTTGTCAAACTTCTTTATCACCAGAGCTTTAGTGAAGAGGTCGGTCAGTTTCTCCTTTTTGTTGATCTTCTAAAGGTCAACGTCACCTTGATCCATGATCTTCTAGACCAGGTGGAAGTGGTGCAAGATGTACTTCATCTGCTGGTGTGCCTTTGGTTCCTTTACTTGAGCTATGGCACCATTGCTGTCGCAGTCGAGCAGGATCGGACCATCTAGAGAGGGTGCTACTTCGAGCTTGGTGATAAACTTTCTCAGTCATATAGCTTTTTTCATGGCATCTGATGCTGCGACGTACTCTACTTTGCAAACAGAGTCTGCCATAGTATGCTGCTTAAAACTCTTCTAGCAAATAGCTCCACCATTTAGAGAAAAGATATATCCCGACACGCTTCTACTATCATCATAGTCAGATTAAAAGCTAGAGTCTATAAACCCCATAAGTTTTAGATCTAACTCACCATAAACCAACCATTGGTCCTTAGTATTTCTCAAGTACTTAAGGATAATTTTAACCACTTTCTAGTGGTTTTCTCCAGGATCAGACTGGTATCTACTCACTACTCCTAGTGAGTATGCCACATCTGGTCTCATAAATATCATGGCATATAAATTCCACTACCGAAGCATATGGGACTCTACTCATATGCTCTCTCTCTTCAGGAGTTATCGGACAATCCTTCTTAGAGAGAGAAATTTTATGACCTATCGAGAGATAGCTCCATTTGAAATTTTTCATGCTGAACCTCTTCAGTACAGTATCTATGTATATGGACTGGGATAACCTAAACATCCTTTTAGATCTATTCCTATAGATCTTCATCCCTAGGATGTATGATGCTTCACCCAAGTCCTTCATGGAGAATTGTGATGACAACCAGACTTTGATTTTCTACAATGCAGGGATGTCATTCTCGATTAAGAGAATGTCATTCATATATATGACAAGAAATACCACTGCTGGACCAGTTGATCATTTATAAATACAGGGCTCTTCTCCATTTTTAACAAAGCATACATTTTGATCACCTCATCAAAATGCATGTTCCAACTCCAAGATGCCTACTTTAATCCATAAATGAATCTCTAAAGCTTGCACAACTTGGACTCATCTATGGATGTGAACCCCTTAGGTTGTATCATATACACCTCTTCGATCAGCTTTCCATTTAGAAAAGTTATCTTCACATCCATCTACAAGATCTTATAGTCCAGATGGGCGGCTATCGCAAACATTATCCAAATGGATTTGAGCATTGCCATAGGAAAGAACATCTCATCATAGTCAATACCATAATATTGATGATATCCCTTGACAATCAGATGGGCTTTATAGGTCTCCACCTTTCCGTCTGTGCCTCTTTTCCTTTTGAAGACCCATTTACACCCCAGATGGGTTTGACCCATTCAGGTGGGTCAATCAATGTCTACACATCATTAACCTTCATGGACTCCATTTCAGATTTCATGGCCTTAAGCTATTTCTCAAAATTGGGTCTCTGTATAGCATCCATATAAGTGATCGGATCCTCATCGTTCTCATCGAGTTCCATGGGATCACCATCTTGAACTAAGAAACTATAGTATCTATTCGGATGATGTGGTACTCTATTGGATTATCTTAATGGTGCAAGTACACTATGCTCTGGATCTGATCTAATCAAATCCTACTCAGGTTCAGCATAGGTGTTGATTTTTCTACCTGTTGATCTTCATCAAGTTCAATCTTAGAGGCAATAGCTCCTTCACCAAGGAACTTCTTTTTCAAAAAGGTTGTCTTAAGGCTGATGAACACCTTTTGTTCATCAGCATGGTAAAAATAGTATCTTTTGGTCTCTTTTGGGTATCCTATAAACATGCACTTATCAGACCAAGGTTGAAATTTTTCTGTAACTAATCGTTTGACATAAGCCGAGCACCCCCGAACCCTAAGGTCTAAAATTGTCGGCTTACGTCCTGTCCATATCTCATATGGAGTCTTAACTATAGACTTACTTGAAACCCTATTTAACAGATAACAAGCCAATTCGAGTGCATATCTCTAGGAGGATATCGATAAGCTGAAAAAATCCATCATAGATCAGACCATGTCTAACAGAGTCTGATTCCTTCTTTCAGACACACCATTATGCTGTGGTGTTCCTGAAGGAGTCCATTGAGAGAGAATTCCATTCTCTCTTAGATATGTGAGAAACTCACTAGAAAGATATTTTCCTCTCCAATTAGATCGAAGAGTTTTGATACTCTTCTCAGTTTGTTTTTCTACTTCACTTCGGAATCATTTGAACATTTTAAATGAATCCGACTTGTGTTTTATCAGATAGACATATCCGTATCTGCATAGATCATCTATGAAAGTAATGAAGTAGAAATATCCACCTCTAGTTTTTGTGCTCAATGGTCCACATACATCAGTATGTACTAGACCTAAGAGCTCAGTAGCTCTTTCACCTTTTCAGTAAAAGGTGACTTAGTCATTTTACCAAAAAGATAGGACTCATAGGTTGGAAGTGATTCACTATCACTAACTTCGAAGATTTTCTCTTGAGACAACATATTTATCCTATTCTTATTTATATGACCTAGCCTATAGTGTCATAAATAGATATCTGACACACTATCTAATCTAGGATGCTTGCCAGTTGAATAGACTATGTTAATAGATTATGATAGCATATACATACCATTGTTCAAATATCCATAGAAAATAGTAACACCATTTATAATAATATTACAAACTTATTTCTTTATTGATATTTCATAATTATTTTTGATCAGAAGGCCTACAGAAATAACATTCAAAAAAAAATGGGACAAAAATGACAATCACTAAGAACAATAGTATGGGACTCATACAAGTTTCAGAATTTCTAAAGTTAGAACTGAAACTAATCTTCCATCTCCAACATTCAGAAATATTTCACCTTGCTCGAATCTTCTACTGACCTGCAACCTCTGCAACGAATTACAAATATGGTAAGGGCTACCGGTATCCAATATCTAGTCAGTAATATCACAATTAGAGAAATTGCAAGGAGTTATCATATAAATATCTTGCCTAAAAACCGCTTGCTTCTTTCTCTGCCTGTTCGGATCCATAAAGGCAATGTACTGAGGATAATTCCTCTTCTATTGCCCCCGCTTCTTGCAAAAGAAACATTCAGCTAGACTCTTATCGGGCTTGATCTTCCTGGTTTGGCCCTACACAGATGTCCCAGTCTGAACTTGCACCTTCTTAACTTTCTTCTTCTTGTTCTTCTTTCCTTTCCTAAAGGGTCGAGAACCAGAAGATGAACCTCCCATAATGTTCACCAACTCCTTATGAAGTTGGTGATCATTCTCAAAGTTTTGAAGTAATCTCAGTAACCCATGGTAGTCTACTTTAGGCTTTGTCATTCTAAAATGAGTAAGAAATGGGAGAAAAGACTTGGGCAATGAGTTTAGTATTGCATCCTTTCTAAGCTGTTTATGCAAGGAAAAGCCAAGCTTGCTTAAATGCTCTATCAGCTCGATCATGTACAACACATGATCAATGATAGAGGCACCATCTCACATCCTAACGTTGAAGATAGCATAACTAGTCTTGTGCCTGTCCACATCATCGGGTGTGTCAAAGGAATCCTCTAACACTTGAAGAATGTCCTTTGGCTGAGCCATCTCAAATCTACGACTGAACTCATCGCTCATAGCAGCTAGCATAATGCAGTGCACCATGGTCCAGTCATTGAGCCACTTCTGATAAGCATCTCTGACTATTCCACGTGCATTGACAGCTGGCTCCTCAGGTGCAGGATCCATTAATACATATAAGATCTGTTAATGCTTCAGGATAACTTTTAACTTTTGGTACCAGCTATTGAAGTTGGATCCCACCAACTTATCATTGTCCAATAATAATCGGAGCGATAGAAAAGTCGCCATATCTGCACCAAGAAAAACTATAACCTAATTAGTAATTAATTCATTAAATCTAAAGATTTGGACTTTAATCAAAAAATTCTTCTACTATTTTGTTCGAATTGGTAGCCTCTACCTCCAATTCGAGGAATTATCCTAATTTCTTAGTGGATACTAGAATCCACAGGGACAGCACACAAGCCCAACTTTGGTTGGCCAACTCATGTACATCTAAGGATAGGTTCATAACTAATTACTTCTCCAAATAATTTCTAGTAATTAAATTTTATCCCAATCCCTAATTAGTAGGCTTTGGCCTCCATTGAAAAGATCTAATTATGTCCAACCATTAACATGACCATACTTGGCCTATCAAACCAATGAATGATTAGGCCCAACTTTGGTTGGCCAACCTAACCACCATTTATAAAGATGCAACTAAGAAATCACATAATGAATGATAATTCCATTAGCCGATAAACACCAAATCTTTGGGCTTCCAATGATTATCCAACTATTGGATCCATTGTCACCCACTTTAATAGAAGGCTATAATCTAGTTATCATAATAACTATCTCATTTTAAGGACCTAATAATTTTAGAGAATTTAATTTGAAGATGAGGAAAGATTAGATGAACCAGCTTGTCATGATCCCCCCACTGACTTCACCAAGTCAGCTTAAGGGAGACCATTAATAGGCTGGTCTAGGAGCACCTAAATCAATCAAACTGATTTACCTAGCTGACATGGGTCAAGCTCAAATAATCAAGTGATCCGATCAAAACATAATTTTACCAAGAGGTCAGGTAAGTTCGATCAGTGGAGGGTCTGCCAAAGCTTGCCTTAGACACCATCAGAAATAGCCAGGTAAGCAGAGCTGCCAATTAAAGACCATCGATTTGCCAAAGTTTATCTTAGACATCAACTGGTTTAATTAGTTTTAATTAGATCAACCTAACAGTTTGTGCTGGACCATATAGCCAAGAATCAAGTCCATCTTGGATCTCGTTAAAGATATGGACTTGACAAACTACAACTATTGTAATTGATCTAAAGAATCCTTGATCTAATCTAAGATAACAATTGATTAGATTTAGTCAATTCTCTAATTAAGTTCATTCTTTAATCTAACTCTAGGTCTAACCCAATTAATGGACCTAATCTCCACTAACCCATTTAACCCAATGTGTTATGATTTATGTCTTAGGATCCTCAATTCACAATCCTAGATCCTAATCAAATAACTTCTTAATTCTTAATTAAGTTTTGGGCTGAGGGTTGGGATTCAGCTTTTCAAAAATAATTTTCATATTTATAAAATATTTTTACAACATGGTTCTATCAACCAAGTTGCATATTTATTTCATAATCAATATGCAAGTAAAATAAGCATAAAACTACTTTAGAGCTAATCTAAACAGGTTCATGTAATTGAAATAATTTCAACTATAATCAATCATAAATTATCTTAGATCAAATCTAACATATTTATGATGATTAAAATTAGAATAAAATATTTTTAATCAGATCATAAAATTTTTTAGATCTAATCTAAAATTTTATGATCAATGTTTTAGATTAGCACGTACTAGGACAACCTTTCCACTGTAAGGGATAAACCTTACAGCAAGACAATCTTATAGCAGTTCGTATGCAATCTAAAAATTTTATTTTTAGATCTAAAACTATTTTACATCTATTAAATAATAAATAAAATTAGATTAAATTTAATAAATTTATGATTAGAAGTCAGATCAATACGAACTAGGACAATCTTTCCACTGTAAGGGATAAACCTTATAGCAGGACAACCTTATAGCAGTTCGTGTGATCAAAAATTTTAATTTTAGACTTAATAATTAGATTATAAATTCAAATCTAATCTAAAAAATAATCTAAACATGCTTCAAACAATCATGTAATGAAAAAACCTATGCTCTGATAGCAATTGATAGAACCTAGATATAGGATTTTCAGGGATGGATCCTTGAAACTTTTTCAAGATCAAACAGCGGAAAAACTAAGATTAATCAAAATTAATTTTAAATTATAGAAAATATCATATATCTATGATCTATTATATGATCATGATATGTTATTAAATCAAAAATTAAAATCTAAAGAAGAAACTAAAACATGTTGATCACATCAACATGTATATGCACTACATCTAATGCAGATATGAAAATAATAGATCAGATCTATTACCTATGAAAGTTAGATATTTTAACTTGCTGATCCAGGCTTGGGGATGATGTTGCAAGCCACACACATATCTGACCTCTAGGAGTCATCCACACGAGCTCACAAACCACGATCAAAAGTCCGATGTAGGAAATCAGCACAGTACGCTAGTACTGTGTTGATCCTTCTTTGAAGGTCGATCTGAAACCATCTTCTTCAAATATTGAACTCTCCAATTTTCAAAAGAAAGGGAAAGAGATTTTTAACTTGAGACACCTCTCAAAAATTTCTAAAGAAGGAGGAAAACATCAAAGAAAAAATCCTAGAAGAAGAACCCTTCTTCTTCTTCTTCTTTGTTCTCTCACCTAGACACCTAGATTGGTATCTATGAAATTCCCATGATCCAATACTCTTTCTTTTTGATTTTTTTAAACACCCCAAATGTCTCTCAATGATCTAGAATATATCCAAAATTGACTCAAAATTCATCCTACATAAGAGAGATATAGAGGAGTCCTTGTCTATGTCAAATACCTAGACAAGGAATGTCCAAATTGGGCAAGACAAGGGGCGCCCAACTCTCTTGGGTGCCCCCTCCTTCTTTTCTACTGTGGACCACTAGTTTTTGTCATACAAAAATCTCTCTAAAATTCATAAAAATCTCATAAAAAATTTGGGTGGAATCGGTGCACTATAGGAAGAGTTTTGGTTTCCTAAAATTCTACCTCATAGAATTTGAAATCAAAACCAATTCCTTCTTTGACTTGGTCCACACTTAATTTACCATGTAAGAAAGAAAGAGGAGGACTTTGAGACATGGTGGGCTTCTCTTGGGCATAGAGAATTCATGCAAAATCAAAGGGGGCGTGAAGGGTGGGCGTTGGGACTAAGGTGGCGCAAGGAGGGAAGTTCCTAGTCTTACTAGGATTCTTATTTTGACTTGGTCCAACATGGTTTCTCAAACCAAATCAAACTAGAATTAATTCAACCCAATTAAATTAGATCCTAAACTAATTAAGAACTTAATTAATTTAATTAAATTAGATTTAATTTTAATTTAATTTTTTAATTAAATTAGAAAATTGGTTTGACCCAACTCCTAGTTGAACTAGGACTAGTTCTTCCTTGCACTTGACTTTTCCAATAAACTAAATGAACTTGATCCAATCAAGTCCAAACTAAATTTAATTAAATCATATTTAATTAGACTTAATCTTAGCCTTTTAGCTTAATCAAATTAAGTCAATTAGCAATCTAATTGCTAATCGTTCCTCCTGCAACATTTGCACTAGGTTAAACATCAATCATACTGATCATTTAACCCTAGAACAATTTTAATCATTGATCAACCATCTGATCAGATCGTGAACTCTAATGTGTGAGACCTCATAGGTCCGAACCTAAGCTGGTAGCATAAGAATAAATTTTTATACTAATCAAAGTGATCATCTAGCAATGGTACCCGACGGTCGGATAGGTCGAATGTGTAGAATAACATCCTTAGAACCCATGCAGATATAGTTTTCATATAATTTCATCTCCTTGACCAAAATGCTCATAGGATACCTCAGAGTTCAACTATCAACTTTGGTAAGATTGTCCACATTATATTTTAAAATATCAAATCCATCTGATTAATTACTCTGACCAAGATTTTGCTATATTGAAATATAGTGATATATTTTTCTCCAACTCTTGGAGTGGTCAATTCCATCTTGATTACACTCTAACTCATAAGTACTTGATTGTGCCCAAAAGTCTTTCATTATTGAATTAAAAATTTAGTTAGTCTGGTACCAAAGCACAATGAGTTGCTTGCAAGTCACTGAGGTGATCTCAGATCTAAGGGATACTTATACCTATATCCTATCAAAGATATTCTTGACAACAAAATGCTCTGAGATTTATCACATTCAATGATGATGTATCCCTACATCTCACCTGAATGCCATATCAGTGTCTCCACACTCCTTGGTTAAGAGGACAACCAACCTATATGGCATATAGCGATCTATGCTCGATAGATGCTGTCATCCTCATTAACAGTCTATCATTTGCTCGTGAACAGTTTTAAGAACTAATTGATAAATTCTCTCTTTATTGAAGCTAAATAGTCCTAAGAACTTCATCATAATAATGGAGTTCATTAGAAGATGAATACTTTATGATGGAAAAAATATCAAAAAATATATTTTATTTTTTAATGAATCAATTACAGATACAATGTAGCTCAATCGTCAATAAGCTGATGATTGACTTTGGGACACATTTCCTAACATCTAGTTCATCTCAGTTGAGCCAAATTAGTTTGGGCTTACCTAAAAATCCTATAAGAGTTTTGTCCTAGTCTAACTGGAGCTTATCCAAGTCAGAAAAGGATTGTCCTAATCTATTAGATGAAAATAAGATAACACGTGCCAATTCCTGACACAACTTGCTATTTTTGATTTCGTCAGGACATTGATCCCATCTTTGTAGGAATTGAAGGGTATGGCATGCACCCCATATATTTTTGATTTGGGGTGTACGCTCTAAGGAGTTATTCATCGAAGAAATAAGGTGGGCTCTCCTATTTGGCATGCACATAGTAAGAGGAGGCATGGAGGAAGAGTTTGTTATGGAACAAACTCTTGGAGATAATTCTCCACACCACCCTCCTCTCCTTATCCCTTTTGTGCGACAACCCCAAGGGAGTTTTGGGTGACAAAACTAGGTGGAGACCTGATATTTCAAATGTGGAATTAGATTAAAATCTGATTAAAATCAAGTAATGAGATTACTTGATCAAATTGGACTCTAGTGTTGGTGCAGGGTCTATTTAAACCCTTCCTGTGCCCTTGGGTTGGTATCTTTTAGATCCCACACCCTAAGGTTGTAGCCCAATTTCTTCTCCATGCCTCCCTCCCTTTGGTCCTCTCTCTCTTCTCCATGCCCAAGAGTTGGGCATGAGTTCCAGCGAAGGATCAAATTGTTTTGGCACAAAGATCAGGAAGAAGGACAAATTGTTAGTGAGACGAACACGTGACCTTCAGCAATTGGTTTGAAGGATCAACTAGAAGACTCTAGATTTGATATTTAGAGATCAGATCTAGAAGAAGAGCACGTCTAGATCCAACCTGAGTGGACTTCGGTAGAGGCCAAGCATGTGCATGGCTAAATCCATAATGATAGATCATCGATAGGATAACTGTTACCCTGAACAGGTAATGAATCTTCTACCAAATATAATTCTAATTTTTATTTTTAATATTAGATCAATAATATTAGATCCAAGAACTCTAAGATTTGATCAAAAATTTATAGAAAAATTTTAAAATTTTTTGCTATAGATCTGATCACATCAGATCAATCCTATGGCAGAAAAATAGTTTTTTCTACAGTATCAAGAAGGTCCTATGGTCATGGTGTCCTGACCAGACTCCACAATAATCGGTATTAGAGTGAGTTGATATCTTAACATCCACAACCACTGACACGACTTAGAACTTGTTGATAGGGGTTCTCTTTAAAAATTAAAAAATTAAAAAAATAAAGAAAATAAAAGTAAAAAGAAGGCTCAGATTCACCATTTAATCAAGCATTTCAATGTTACTTTTGGTATACACTACAACTGAACCAAATTAGCTGTGAACAATTGCTTGCTAAACAGCCATAGGCCATCCAAGATCGCCTTGCCATTCAAAATTGTTAAAATATTTATAGAAGAAGAGAAAAAATAAGAGAGAAATATCACTAAATTATACAAAGAATTAACCCTTTTTCATTCGAAATCATCATAGCCTCTTTATAAAAAAGGTAACAAATAAAATAAATAATTTTTCAAAATAGGAAAACATGATACATAGATGTAGAAAATAATAAAATAAAATATGATATAAACTGGACCGAAGAGATGAGTTTGATCGACCCCACATCTTCAAATCCTAATCAGGATGAACCAAAATTGGAGTGATGATGATCTGACCCCATAACCTTTTGACTCTTACTTCATTATCTTGAACCAATGGAACCAGGTATATTGATATGAGAATATTAATCTAAGAAAATTAACATCAAGCTTTAACCATACGTTTGACAAGAAATCAAAATGCATGGACAAAACTTTGTCCCACACAGTTGATTTCTGGTGATCTAAAGAATAGTTATTGCTTAAAATTTAGATAAAAGTGTATACACTAACTTAATGCAACAACACTGCAGACAGATTCTTATTTTTTTATAAAAGATAGAGATTATCTTGTGTAGAAAAAAATTGATGTTCCATCCCCCTGAATCATTGTAAAGACACATCTAAATACTCAGTATTAAAATATCTCTTGTAGCAGTCTGCCTCCTTTATTGTCAAAAGGACAAAGTGTATGAAATTTAAGGCTAAGAGAACAAACAAAGAAACCTAATTTACCATCAAAAGGAAAAAGAGTGTAGAATGGTTTAGCAACTAATTGAAATTATGCTGGTTGAACTTGGAACCATTTGTGGGAATAAAAATATAATTGAATTGCTGAATTCTTGATGTATATGTTGAGGTCTGGTCAAACCTAAACTAAGGTAAGTAGATAGAATAGAAGAGATGCAGAAAGGCTAAAGAATAAGAAGGAACGCAAAGCATGCATAATTATGTTTGTGAATCCGGTAGTATGATGTTAATATATGTGTATCACTTTTATAGAAGAGGAGGAAAGCCCGAGGGGTGCTTTAGATAAGTCAAGCACCAAGGTAGTGTAGTAGTTATTTTGAGGTTAGTGGCTTCTCCATCTAACTTTAGAATGCTTTCATTATATTTTTGCTATGAAAAAGGTTATCTTTGGCTTATTATCAAAAGATACATCTTGTTATATAAATATGGAACAACATGTATATATGTTGTGTAAATTTTTTTGATAGCATAATATCCATTTTGAATTGAAAGGTTTGAGTCAGGTTATTAATGTTTGAGCTTCAATTAAACATTTATTTCATTAAAAGTGACCTGTAGGAGTGATCAACCTATACGGTGTGGCCATAGTACCACTTTTTGCACAGTAGCACCATAATTGCAGAAAATCAGCAGCAATATAAACAGCATGTCCAGTGGGGCAATATAAATAGTATGCCCAGTGTGGCAATATAAACAATATGCCTAATGGGGCAATATAAATAGTATGCCTAGTGAAGCAATACAAACAATATGCCCAGTGGGGCTCAGCAGTATCATTTGTTTCGTATCAACTAACCATGAGAGTGGTGCCCTATGGTGTAGTCAAAAACAATCTAGCAGTTTTTGCTTAAAATGTTCTTTTAGATGGCTTTATTTCTATTCAGCTTATATAAGATTTAGAAATGTATTAGTAGTATGTGTTTTGCACTATATGGAGGATTTAAACTAAGCTTTTTTATTATTTTCACTATTAGATGTATTATCCATTCACTGGGACTTGGGTCTCATTATTTTTCCTATTATGTTTTTTCTTTGCAGACCCTCAGTGTTATAACTCTATATAGAAGTTGCATCATCATCAGCATCTACTTCAACATTCATACTATAAGAGGTTGGTCATACTTTATAGTGTGGGAAACTCATGTTGGTTGAGTTTGTTAGTAAGGAGAGAATATTTTAGGGTATGTTGTATATGTGGTTTGAGTAAATCTAAACATGTTACTAAGTTATACCTTAAAACTATATATATCTAGTTATAGAATAATGAATGAAAACTCAAGCTTATTTTTGCATAATATTGAGCTAAATAGAGAAGATTATACTACCAGGTTAAGAATTTGTGCTTAAGTCGATTTGTAGCAGATTATGATAGACGAACAGGATTTAAAGTATCTTATGAACCGCAACATAAGATACTAGCAAACTCTACTTAGCTATCATGCCCTCTAGCTCACTCTATCTAGGGGGAGGGATGTGACAATCAAAATGTTCCATCTTGCCGAGCGTTGTGCCAAAAACAAGTATCTTTCACTCCAAAGCAAATGCAATTCGTGCATGGTGCTACCAACATGATGATGCCATCCAATTACATATAAACATTTTCAAGCTTTATGCACTATCCCAATATTTATCTACAGAGGTGGTTGATTGACTCAAATAAAATTGATGGAGTGTTTGGTCCATGATTAGAGTTGGAATCGGAGTCATAATGAATTAGGATGAGAATTAGAATAGCCACATCTTCTAATACATTTGATTCAGAATCGAAATTAGAATCAAAAGGATATTTAAGTACTTGAAAAAAATATAGATATTAGATTTTAAAATATTAGAGTATTTCCACTTCCTTCAAAATTGAAATAAAAAAGGAACTCCCACCAATCAAATGGCTAAAATGTGAGTCACTTATTTCTATTCTCATTTTAGAGTCCAACTCTCCCCAACAAAATATATTTTGACATATTGATAAGCATCAATATTTAGTGGAATGGAAAGTTAGAGATATAAAAAAGAAGAACCAGAAGTTTATAGTCTCTTACCTACGTGAGTTAATTGAGATATCAAAATTAGTTGATAGCGTAAACTATCATTTTTAGGTCTTATTTCTAATATTTACTCATAGCAATTTTAATATAGTTCCATGCAGACAAATATGTGCTAACATAAAACTCTAGGATTTTAACTTCTAAAAAAGCATCAGAAATATCCATAATCCTACATACCTATTTATTATGTTCATTCATTTTGCTACTTTTAGAAACTATCAATTAAAATTCCACGTATATATTTTAAACAAAGAATAATGGTTAAACATTTCAAATTGATTTAATAAATTTAAATCTTTGTTCTTCATTTGACCCTTTGACATTAATTTTAATAATTAGTGCTTAAGCAATTAAATATTTGAAGTTTAATCCTTTTACACCAAGTTAGGCTTGATCTAAATAAAAGTCTTTCTTTTAAGAAAATTTTTTTTATTTTATTAAGTTATGGACTCAATATAACATAATCATCAAAATCCAAGGCCATGAACAAGTTAAATTGTAGTTATCCAAAGGAAAGCTCTCATTTTTTGTTATTTTTTTATTTTTATTAACATGAGAGAGAGAGAGAGAGAGAAAGAATTCCAACCAAATATATTAATTTCTCGGTCAAGTTACAAGTCTGCATAAGCTAATTATAGAGCTAGTAATATGAGAATAGTATTGCAACAACCCATGCAAACTATTCTCCTATAAATAAAACAAGAGCCACGCTACTTCCCTTGCACATTAAAATCCCAACAGATCTGAACCTTTATTGGTCATTATCACCAATTCAAACACTTGGTGCAGGTGAAGTTTCCCCGATTACTTTTGATGAAGTCTTTGTAGTACAGTAAGTCTCAAGGAGGGGAGGGAATAGAGAGCCACAGAAAGGGTTAGAGGAGAATAAATTATTTAAGCAATTCTGGCTGAGGCTATTGATAGCCTTGCAGCACTCGGGGGTTAGCTGGAAGCGCCAGGTGAGTAAGGAAGACAAGATGCTGGGGGTGCACCCTTTGATTGCAATGATAGGCTTTGAACAATCCTTAAACTTGGGGTCACTCCCCATAAAGGGAATCCTCTCTTCTTGTTCTAGGCTCCAGACTACTCTTGTGGTCATTGTCAAGGCGACGATCACAAGGAGGAGCATGTTTGATGAGTTAGCCATGGTGGTGGTGGTGGTGGTGAACTAGTGATAAAGGTGGTGGATATGATGGGAAGAGAATGAGTATGAAGGGGATTTATAGAGAAGGGAATGGGAGTTTAGTGAATGTGTTTTGGAAAGATCCAGTTTTTGGTTTTAATTATATTTTATTTGCTAGAGTTTTTGGTTTGAGTTGCACCATTATTTACTAGGATGTTAATATGTGTTACCATACATTAGTTTTTATCTTATACGCTTAACTATATATCCTTGCTACATTATGGCTTTACACTTGCTTTGTTTTTTGGATATTATGGCTTTCTATGTTATAGCATTCCACAATATGACAATAGAGACAGTTGGAGCAAGGAGAACGCAGCACAAAATAGAGCCTACTAAATTGATTTTATTTCTTTAAAAAACTTAAATACCTACATTTTTCATGAGATAGAAATTTTTTAGAAGAATTTCCTTGAGATATAACTGACATAATGAGCTTGACCTACAAGAAATTTTTTGACTTGAATTGAGCTAAGTTTGACTTCACCCTTTGATTTGGCCAAGTTCTCTTTTTCCATCGATCTTCTAAAGGTCGACTTCACTCCAATCCAAAATCTTCTGGATAAGGTGATAGCAATGTGGAATAAGCTAGATCTGTGGTGCATCTTTGGTTCTTTATCTTAACTTATGGTTCTAGTGTTACAGTAGGACTAGACCATCGATGGAGGGTGCCACTCATATCTCACTAATGAACTTATGTAACCGCACAGCCTTCATAGCAGTATTAGATGCCATGATGCACTCTACATCACTAATAGAATAGGCTACAATATTCTGCTTGAAATTTTTTCAGCAAGTTACTCCTCCAATTAGGATAAATTCATGATCGGACGCTCTCCTACTATTGTCTTTATCTAACTAAAAACTAGAATCAAAATATCCACAAGTTTTAAATTAGATTCTTGATATATGAGTCACTAGATCTTAGTATTTCTCAAATACTTAAGGATTGTCAATACAATCTTTCAGTGGTTTTCATTTGGATCAGGTCGATATCTGCTCACTATCTCTAGTGAGTATGTCATATCTAGTCTCGTACATAGATAGGAATAATTCAAGCATTCTTTTAGATCTATCTCTAGAGATCTTCATCTCTAGAATGTAGGATGCTTCTCCTAGATCCTACATGGAGAATTAAGATGATAGCTATACCTTTGTTCTCTATAATGTTGTAATGTTATTTTTGATTAAGAGAATGCCATCCACAGACAACACAAGGAATAACTCTATAAAACCATTTGCTCATTTATAGATGCAGGGTTTCTCTTCATTCATAATGAAGACATACATTCAAAATGCATGTTTTCAACTCTGAAAGGATAGCCAAACAGGCTTTGTAGATCTCCACCTTCCCATTTGCACCACTCTGATCCTTTTTGAAAATCTATTTGCATCCAATGAATTTTATCTCTTTAGGTGTATTAACTAGTGTCCACATACTGTTGATCTTTATGGACTCTAATTTGGATTTCATGGCTCCAAGCCACTTCTTAGAGTCAAACCTTTGCATTGCATCCCTATAAGTGATCGAATCCTCATTGTTCTCATCGAGCTCAACAGAATCACCATCCTGGACCTAGAATTGAAGTATCTATCTGGCTAGCATGGTACTCTACCGAATCTCTTTTATGATGCCAAATTAATGGGCTTCAGGATTGATCTAATCAAATCTGGTTCTGTAGGTTTACTAGATTATTGGTACTTTGTATTGGTTGAACTTTTTCAAATTTAACTTTTTAGACATCAGTTCTTTCTCTAAGAAACTTTTTTTCCAAAAAGAATACTCTACTACTGAGAATAACTTTTGTTCTTCAGCATGGTAGAAGTAATAATCCCTAGTTCCCTTGGGGTAGCCTATAAATAAACACCAATTAGATCGAGGTCCAAGGATGTGCAAATATTAGACATAGGTCAGACAACCCCAAACCCGAAGGAGAGAGAGTTTGGGTCTACATCAGATCCATATCTCATATGAAGTCTTTGCGATAGATTTATTTGAAATATTATTCAGAGTAAAATAAGTAGTTCCAAGAGCATAACCCTAAAATGAAAATAGGCAGACTAGTAAACTCCATCATACATAGAACCATGTCAAACAAAGTTTATTTTCTTCTTTTCGATACACCAATAATATATAGTGCTCCAAAAGAAATCCACTATGAGGGAATCTCATTCTCTTCCAGATATGTCAAAAACTCACTGAATAAATATTTGCCTCCTCGATCTGATTGAAGTGTTCTAATACCTTTTCTGTTTATTTTTCTACTTCATTACGGAATCGTTTGAATATTTCAAATGATTTAGGCTAGATGTACCCATATCTTTATAAGTCATTTGCAATCGTAATTAAATATTAGTATTCTTCTCTAGCACTTGAGTTCATAGGTCTACATACATCACTATGTATGAGACTTAGAACTTTATCAGTTCTTTCATCTTTTTCAATAAAAGGTGACTTTGTCATCTTTCCAAGAAGACAAAACTCATAGGTTGATAATGATTTACAATCATTGATGTCGAGATTTTTCTCTAAAGCTTACCTATTTATCCTATTCTTTTTAATATAACTAAGTCTAAATGCTAAAGATAGATATCTACGATATTATCTAACTTAGGTGTTCATTAGGTGTGTACATTATACTAATAGATTGTATAAATGTTAAATATTATGTTCTTTATTATACATGTATTATTATAATATTATTCATAATAATATCATAATAATCTTTTTTTATTGATAAATAATAACCATCACTAACCAAAAGATCAATAAAGATCATATTTATCATAAACAATGGACAATAGTGACAATCACTCAAAATGACAACACTTTTATTGAAAATGAGGTCGATAATTCCTAAAGCTAGGATTGGAATAAGAATTCCATCCCTAACTTTCAAGAATTTCTCACCATTTTCAAACTTTCTACTTACCTGAAGTTCTTGTAACAAATTGTACGGGACTACCGGTATCCAATACCTAGGTAGTAGATTCTCAAACAGAGAAATTTCAAGGTATTATCATATAATATCCTTGATAAGCAACTCCATGTTCTTTTTCCTTATTTAGCTTATCAGAGTCAAGGGAAGCAAGATAATTCTTCTTCCTATGACCTTGCTTCTAACAGGAGAAGCACTCTGCCTGATTTGGATCATTCTTAGACATTTTGTTTTGACTAGACTTATAAGCCTCAACACAAACCCTTTCATGCTGCTGAACTAAATTCAACTTTCAATACTAATTATCAAAGTTGGATCCCATAAGTCAATCACTGTCTAACATTGAATAGAGTAATTAGGGTTTAGCCTTAATCTGAATAGAAAAGAGAACAAAGATCTATTATATATGAATTATTTTAAGCCTAAAGAGTTGGACTTTAGTCTAAAGGTTCTTTCCACTATTTTATATGAATTGATAGCATCTACCTCTAATTCGAGAAATTACTTTAATTTTCTAGCTGGTATTAGAATCCACATAGACTACACATAAGTTTGACTTTGGTCGATCAACCCATGTGCATCTATGGTTAGGTTCTTTAATCAATTATTTTTCTAAATAAATTTTAGTAATTTAATTTTATTTCAAAAATCTAATCAGTAGGCTTTCGCCTCCACTAAAAAGATCCAGTTAGATCTAACTATTAAGATGTCCATACTTGGTGTATCTGACCAATGAATGATTAAATCCAACTTTGGTTGATCATCCTAACCACCATTAGAGAGACACTTCTAAGTTATCATATTATGAATGATAATTTTATTAGTCAATAAGCACCCGGCCTTTGGGCCTCCAATGATTATTGAGTTAATAGACCCATTATCATCCAACTTAATGGAAGGCTATGATTCAGTTATCCCCATAACTTTATATTTTAAGGACCTAATAATTTTAAAGAATTTAAATTATTAGTGATTTGAGGATAAAGAAGACATGGACCAAATTGCTCCCACTGACTTTACCAAGTCAAATCCTTCCACTGACTTCTCAAGTCATTGATGGGGATTAGGATCAATTTTGATCTATGGGCACCTAGATCAGTTTCACTGATTTTCTATGTGACATGGGTTAGTACGAATCAATGAGCAACCCAATCAAAAGTTGATTAACCATATTAGCTAGGTACGTAAGATCGATGGGAGGGTCTGCCAAAGCTTGCCTTAGACACCATCAAAAATGGTCAGGAAAGCGAGCTGCCAATTAAAAATCACTGGTCTAGGAATGCCAGACTTATTTTAGACATCAATTGGTTTATCAATTTTGATTAGATCTACCTAAAGATTTGGGCTCAACTACTGAGCCACGATCAGGTCCATTTGTTAGATGTATGGACTTTAATCAACTATAACTATTAAATTGATCTATAGAGAAGAAATGATCTAATCCTAATAAACTATTAATTAGATTTGATCTATTTCTTAACTTAGTCTATATTTAATCTAACCCTAGGTCTAACCTAGTTAATAACCTGATCAAAGCTAACCCATAATCCGTTAACCCATAATTTATGAAATTGAATTAGGATCTTCAAATCACAAACCTAGATTCTAAACAATCACTTAATTCTTAATTAAGTTCAAGGCTTATGGGTTGGGATTCAGAATCTTAGAACTAGTTTCTAATTTTATTATTTGAAATATTTACAAGTTTATAAATAATTTACATTAAATCACATTCAATTCATGAATTTATATCTGATTTATTTCAATGTTTAGATCATGTCCTAGAATTTTGAATCTAGAATTTTGTAGAAGGTAAGTTCGCAATTTAAATTTCACAAAGCATATATATTATACATATACATTCTAGATTCGAAAACAAACTACATACCGAGCATATGTAATATGAGGATGTAGATCTAAACATGAAATACATCATATGGATCTTATCTAAATGATCAAAATTAGATCATAAATTAAGTAATATTAAATTTAAAATTTAAAAATAAATTATAAATTATTTTAGATCTTATCTAACTTATTTATGATTTAGGAAGCACATACTAGAACAATCTCTCTACCATAAAGGATAAACCTTACAGCAGGATAATTTTATAATCAATATGTACGATTCTACATTATTTATATCTAATCTAAATAATCAATAATAAATTAAATATTTATTTAATTTTTAGATTTAAAATTAAAAAATTAAATTATAAAACTATTTAGATCACATCTAACTTATTCATGATTCAAAAATTCGGATCAGCACATACTAGAACAACCTTTTTATTATAAAGGATTAACCTTACAACAAGATAACCTTATGATGAGTATGTGTGATCTTTAATTTTTACTTTTAAATTTATTTTAATGCAAATATGATCATGTCATAAAATAATCTAAAGCTTTGATACTACTGTTGGGAAATCATGCAGGATTTTGTACATATATTTCAAAACTTTTTTGAAACTAGATGCAGTGGAAGACGTAGATTAAACTATTTAACTTATTTATGTATGTGATCTAATCACTAAACTCTAGATCTAGGATCTATAACATATAAAGATGCATGAATAAATCTAAAAAATAAATCAATGATTGGTATTGATCATATCAATACCCTAGATCTAGAATACTTATAAAAATTCTAGATCGCAACTAAGTCAGATAAGAGATTGGATCTCATATCTTTATGTGGATCAAGAATGCCACAACTAAAAAACATTAGTGTCCTTATTTCTTGGAGTTGCACAGCATGTCTAGCCTCTATAGGTTGTCCACATGAAGTCGCTATGCAGATCAGAGGTTTGTTGAACGAAGATCCACTCGAAGTGCTAGCTTCTCGCTGATCCCTCCTGATGGTCGATCTATAAAAATTTTTTTTAGATCTCTTGAACCCTCCAAGAGATGAAGATAAGATGGAGGAAAGAAGGAGAAGACCAACCATTGGATCTCCCAAAAATATGAAAAGAAAAAGGCTTAAGAAAATCATCAAGAGAAGATCCATTTTCTCTTTCAGGACATCAACCATTGATGTCCTAAACCGATCTTCATGCCTAGACAAGAGGAGACCTTCTCCTCTAAAATTTTTCTATACTTCAGGTCTCTTTCTCTCTGATTTTTTCTCATAGAAAAATATCTTAAAAGGTGAAGAAGAAAAATATAGAAAGAAAACATAGAGAAGACTAATCTTCTCATCCTTTGCTCTCATCTGGACATGAACAATTCATGTCCTAGAGAGATCACCATGCCCAACAACATGAAGCACTAATCCTACCATGCCCTCTCTCTTTTCTTCTCTGATTTTTCTAGTGGAAAAGCATCTCAAAAGATAGAGAAGAAAGAACTCAGAAAAAAAATCCTACAGAAGACAATCTTCTCTCTCTCTTTCTTCTCTGATTTTTTCAGCGGAAAAGCCTCTCAAAAGATAGAAAAGAAAGAACTCAAAAAGAAACCCTAGAGAAGACAATCTTCTTTCTCTCTTTCTTTTCAACAAGACATGAATGCTTTATGTCCTAAAGAAACCTTTTCCTCCAAGATTATTGGCTTCATATTCCCCATGCCTCTTCCTCTCTTGTTTTTTGAATTGTGTGTGGAATACTAGGGGATTTCTCATGCCTACTCCTCCTTAAAAGGAGGCACCCAATAACAAACTATGGCTTGGTCAAATCCCTAACTTTTAGGGATTCAAAACAAGGTATATTAGGGGGCGTCCAACTCTTGGACACCACCCCTAAAAATCAGACATGAGTAACCAAAATCCCATGCACAAAAGGAGAAAAAGATGGCATGCAAAAATAAGGGAGGCATGGAGAAAAAATTCCACAAGGGAGGGAGAGAGTGTTAGAAATCTAAAACTCTATCTTATCTTTCCATGTTTGACCAATTCAAACATTTTCCAAGATATAAGAGAATAGGGGCTTGGACTCTTTAGATTGGCATGAGAAATATCAAACCAATGAGAAGAATAAATGGCATGGAAAATTCTAGAAAAAAGGCATTGGCTTCTCTTCTTAGGCGCAAGGGAAAAAGGAGCAGTCCTAGTCCAACTAGGACTCTTCAATATAGACTAGGTCAAATCTAATTTAAATATTATTTAAATTAGATTAAATATAATATAATTAAGAATGATCTTAGTCCAAGTAGGAGTCTAATTAAATTAGATTAAACCATATTTAAATCTAAATTAAATTCTAAGTCAATTAGGAATTAGGTGCACTCAAGTTCTAGTCTAACAAGAAATTATTTTTTCTTATAATTGGCTTATCTCATAAATAAATTGGACTTAATCTAATTAAGTCCAAATTAATTCTAATTGAATTTAATTTAATTAGACTTAATCTTAACCTAATTGCTCAATCAAATTTAGTTAATTAGCAATCCAATTGCTAATCGATCGTCCTACAATACTTGCACTTGATCGATCATCAATCGCATTGATGATTTGATCATTGAATGATTATCAATCATCGATCAACCATCCGATTAGGTAGTAACCTTTTATGTGTATGATCCCATAGGTTTGAACCGAAGTAGATATTATAGGAACTAATTTCTGTACCAATTAAAATGACCATGTAGCAATGGTATCTGACATCTGGATAGGTTGAATGTACACAAAGCAATATTCTTAGAACCCTAGACTATGGTTACCATATAATTTATTTCTTTGATAAATAATGCTCAGGATGACTTTGAATTAGCTATCAACACTCATACAAGTCATCCATATTGTGTTTCAATATTTGTAAATCCTGTGATTTCTCATGAGGATTACCCAGGCCTAGGTTTTGCTAAATTAAAATATAGTGATATATTTACTTTCTAAAATTAATTAGGAGTGGTCAATCCCATCTTAACTCATACACCAACTCTATAAGTACTTAACTATATCTAAAAATCTTTCGATCCTATATTAAAAATATAGGTAGTCCAGCATCAAAGTGCAGTGAGTTGCTTACAAGTCACTATGGTGATCTCAGATTAGAGGGATACTTATATCTATTGGCCTTAGCTAGTTACTCTTGATAGTAGAGTACTACATTGGTTATGTTCAGTGTAGATATACTCCTATATCCCATCTGCATGCCATACCAGTGTCTCCACACTATTTTATTATAAGAATAATCAATGCATATGACATACCACGACCTATACTCGATAAGTTATCATTCTAGTTAATAACTTATCATTTGATTATGAATAATTTAAGAACCATTTAATAAATTCTTCTTTATTGATTAAGTATGGTTCCAAGGATTTTATCATAACTTAAAAGTCCATTTAAGGAAGATAAAACTTTTATGATGAATAAGCCAAATAATGATTATTATTTGATAATTCATATACTAATTTCAATAATCTACAACGTAGATGATTGACTTTAGAATATATTTCCTAATAAAAGCTTGGACTTCAGTTTGATAAATGCATGTTTATAGGATACCCCAAAGAAATTAAGGGTTATTACTTCTACCTTGCTAAAGAACAAAAGATGTTCGTTAGCAATAAGACAGTCTTTTTAGAAAAAAAGTTTCTTAAGGAAGGAACTACTGCTTCTAATATTGAATTTCGTGAAGTTTGATAGATGGAAGAACTAACATATTCTAGTGAACCTACAGAATTAGATTTGATAAGATCAAACCTAGAGCCCATTGTAGAGGCACCCTTGAAGAGATCTGATAGAGTAGCACGTCAACTGAATAGATACTATGGTTTCTTGGTTCGGGATGATGATCCTATTAAACTTGATAAGAATGATGAGAATTCGATCATCTATATGAATGCAATGCAAAGGTCTGACTCTGATAAGTGGCTAAATGCTATAAAGTCTAAAATAGAATCCATAAATATCAACAGTGTATGGATACTAGTTGATCCACTTGAAAGGATAAAATCTATTGGGTGTAAGTGAATTTGCAAAAGTAAAAGAGGGCACAGATGGAAATGTGAAGACCTACAAAGCCTATTTGATTACCAAGGGATATCGTCAGTGTTATGGTATTGACTATGATGAGATTATTTTTTTGGTGGCGATACTCAAGTGCATTCAAATTATGCTTGCGATAGTAGCATACCTAGACTATAAGATCTGGCAAATGGATGTGAAGATAGCTTTTTTAAATGGAGAGCTGGAAGAAGAGGTATATATGATACAGCCTGAGGGATTCATATTCGTAGATGAGTCCAAGTTGTGCAAGCTATAGAGATTCATTTATGGATTGAAAAAGGCATCTCAGAGTTAGAATATGCATTTTAACAAGATGATCAGAACGTATGGCTTCGTTAAGAATGAATAGAAATCCTGTATATATAAATGGACTAATGATTCTATAGTAGTATTTTTTGTATTATATGTGGATGATATTCTCTTAATTGAAAATGACATCCCTACACTATAGGAAATAAAGTTTTAGCTGTTATCTCAATTTTCCATAAAGAACTTGGGAGAAGTTTCCTACATCCTTGGGATGAAGATCTATAGAGATAGATCTAAAAGATTGCTTGGATTATTCCAGTCTACGTACATCGATACCATGCTGAAGCGGTTTAGCATGATGAATTTTAAGAAAAGCTATCTTCCGATAGGCCATGGAATTACTCTCTCAAAGCGGGATTGTCCGACAACTCCTCAAGAGAGAGAGCATATTAGTAGAATATCATATGCTTTGATAGTGGATTCTATTATATACGCCATGACATATATGAGATCGAATGTAGCATACTCACTAGGGATAGTGAGTAGGTACCAGTTTGATTCGGGTAAGAATCATCAGAAGATTGAAAAAATAATCCTGAAGTATTTAAGAAATACTAAGAACCAGTGGCTTATTTATGGAGATGCTGACTTGAAACTTATGGAATATACTGATTTTAGTTTAAAGTCAAATTATAATGACCCTAAGAGTATGTCTGATTATGTATTTATCCTGAATGGTGGAGCAATCTTCTGGAAGAGCTCCAAGCAGCACACTATGGCTAATTCTATGTGCAAGGTGGAGTATGCTGCAGCATCTGATGCTCCAAAGAAAGTTGTGTGGCTACAAAAGATCATCGATGAGCTGGGAGTGGCACCCTCCTTTGATGGTTCAGTTCTGCTTTACTATGACATCACTAGAGCAATAGCTCAAGTGAAGGAGATGAAGGCACATCAGTGCACCAAGTACACTCTATGTTGCTACCATCTTGTACAAGAAATCATAGAACAAGATGATGTCGAGCTTCAGAAGATCGACGAAAAGAAGAACTTGGCCAACCCATTTACTAAAGCCCTCAGAATCAAAGAGTTCGACAATCATAAATAGAAGATGGGTATTCGATACTATTCTAAATAGCTTTAGTCCAAGTAGGAGTTATTGGAAATTATATCTTAAAGTCAATCATCTAGGTTGTAGATGGTTGAGCTCTATGTAATTTATACTTCAATTATTAATGAATAAAATTGTTATTCTGACTTTTCATCATTTTTATGCATCTTTCTTTTATAAATCCTTTTATGATAAAATCCTTGAGACTATTTATAATTGATAAAAGAGAATTTATCATTTAGTCCCTAAATCTGTTCGTGATCAAATAATATGTTGTTCCTAAGATAACAATGTTTATCAAGTGTAGGTCATTTCATGCCATATGGGTTGGTTGTCCTCTTAACCAAGGAGTATGGAGATACTGGTATGGCATGCAGGTGAAGTGTAGGATACATTTCATTGAATGTGACCCAGCTATGAAACTCTCTGCTTTCAAGAGTTGCTCGCGAAGGATATCGTTAAAAGTATCCCTTAGACCTGAGATCACCATGGTGACTTACAAGCAACTCACTATACTTTAGTATCGGACTGCCTAAATTTCTAATTCAGTGATGGAAGATTTCTAGGTGCAGTCAAGTACTTGTTTGGTTGGTGTGGGGTTAAGATGGAATTGACCACTCCAAGTGTTGGAGAAAATGCATCACTATATTTCAATTTAGCAAAACCTCGATCGGGATAGTCCATATGATGGAAATTAAAAATTGAAATATAATGTGGATGACTTTTCAAGTTTAACAGTTAAATCTTAGGTTGTCCTTTAAGCATTGAGATTAAGAGGATAAATTATACGGTAACCATATGCCACAGGTTCATGGATATTAAATTGTGACTATTCAACCTATTCGAATGTTGGATACCATTGCTAGATGGTCCCATCGATTGGTATAAAAATTTGTTCCTATGTTACCAGCTTAGTATTCAAACCTATGGGGTCACACATAATAGGAGTTCCTATCGATCTGATGGCTGATCAAGAATTTCAATGGTCTAGAACTCTGTGGTCAAAAGTCCCATTGGACTAGGACTCTATGATCGAAAATCCCATTAGATTGGAACTCTGCATTCTCGAGTCCTAGTGGACTAGGATTCTAATATTATTAAAGAATAATTAGTAATTAGATTGCTTATTCACTCTATTTGATTGAGCGATGATGATTCGATCAAATTTGATTGAATTTGATTCGATTAGGTTTGATTCGATTAGGTTATGAGATGATCTAATTGCTACGAAAGATTTAATCCTGATTTGATCAAAACTTGGACTCAGTTAATTTCTAATTTGATTAGAATTTTATTGAGTTAGATTAAGCCTAATTTGATTAGGTTTATCCTAGTCTAATTGGATTTGGACAAATTGCTTTGGATGAAACCAATTTGAACAAGTTCAAACTTATGAATTCTTCTCCCTGCACCTTGATTGTTTGATCCATGCTGTTATCCATGCACATTATGAATTTGCATAAGTTTTCACATGCCCAGAAGAGAGCTGGCACCCCACTTCTTTCTCTTTCTGACTTGGTCCAATAGTTGGACTGATTCAAATTAATGTTGAATTTTGAATTCAACTTAAGTGGTTGGAGGTTGGTACCACTCCAACCTCTCAACCTTATCTATTCTATATGCCCCATATGGATTTGCCACTCATTTTTTTGGAATAATTTTAGAGTGGATGCATAGAAGGAGAGCTCTCAACCTTATCTATTCCATATGCCCCATTTGGATTTGTCGCACATTTTTTTGGAATAATTTTATAGTGGATGCATAGAAGGAGAGTCCTACTCATCACCCACCTAAAATGGGCATTGGAAGTGGATAAAGGCTTACTTGAATTTGAATTCAAGTGGGAGGTTGAAACAAGTTCAACCTCCCATTCCTATCCACTCCCACATGCAATTCCCATCATGTGTCACCCATTTAAATTTGGATTTTTTTTGTTGTCATGGGTGAGGTGAGTGGCTTCTAAAAAGAGAACTCTAAATGAGAGGAGGCACTAGTCTGGGTGCAAGAAAATTCTAGAGATTGTCTGCACCCTTTCTTCCTTCCCTTCTTATCTCATGCAATACTAAATAGTTTAAAATTGCATGTGGTTTTTTTTATGATATGAGTTTTATGAAAAAAATAGAGAGGGGCATGAGGATATCTGGGCAAGTATTTTGAGTGTTAAAAAGTCTTGAGATTGGGGACTCTATGGTTTTCGAGTATGGATAACCTTAGGGTTTTGACCTAGGGATCGGGAGGAGAGTTCAAGTGTTGTGAGCATCGAATCTCCTCAAAAATTTTCACGTTGCCTCATTATCCTCCATAGTACATCTTCTAGTCTCTTAAAGCATCCAGAAGATCGAGAGAAGGTGGTCGATCGAGATCGATCAAGTTTGGCCTTTGAAGATTTCGGTGAGGAGCTAGCACTCCGATGGACCTGATCGAAACCAAGAGCTCTATGTGGACTATCCATAGAGGTCGGACGATCGTGCAGCTATATCATGATGTGAGAAACTTCTTTTCAACATTTTTAGATTGTAGAGATTGTCTATCCGTGCTCAAGTATCATGTTTTGAACATGAGTAGATCAATAAATATGATTCATTGATCTAATGCATTCATTTTTCTTACATATATACATGTCTCAATCCTAGTGTAGGATTTTATGATTAGATTTTAGCATGTATAGATTAATATTAGATTAATCTTAGTCTTTCACTGCACATTACTTCAAACTTTTGAAATGCATGCCTAGAACCCAATACATTTCCTTCAACATCTCTGTATCGATACTTACTAATATTATTTTATTTTTTTAATTATAAAATGCTGAGACATTCAGCTCTCATCTACCAGCTACTAGAGAGGAGCAAGAGGAGGAGGCGGATAATAATGAAGATCAGACTTGATTTTTTTTTAATGTATTGTATTTTCTTTAATATTATTTATAAAAAAATTATGTAATTTTTATTTTTAAAATAATATAATTAGTTTTTAAATTTTGATTGTCATATTATCTTTGGATTTTAGTTATAAAAGATATTAGAAATTATAATTCATTATGATTAATTAAAATAGATTTTAAAAAATATTACTATTATTTTTTTATAAAAATAAAATTAACTATTACCATCGATATTATGTCATCACTAATACATATTACTGACGCCATTAGATACTAAAATACCATCACTAATATTTTTTAAAATAATTTTTTATTTAATTTAAGAATTAAAAAAATTAGAGATGGCATTAGCAATGGAATAGTTGATTACTAATAATAATTAGCGATGGTATTAGCAACGAATCCACCATTGCTACTATTTTTTAAAATTATTTTAAAATTTTATTTTAATAAATAATTAGAGATAGAATTATTCTATCTCTAAAGCCATCACTAATTGTCTTATTAGTGATGAAAATTTTTGCCATCGCTAATGATGTCAATTAGTGACAAAAATTTTTCAAATTGTCTTTTACAATTGTATTAGTGATGGCATGGCTATTAGTGATGATTGATGGACTATTAGCAATGGCATTTCACCTTCACTAATAGTCTAAATTCTTGTAGTGTCTAATCCCATGCCCTAGCCTCTTAACATAATAGGATCACATACTAAGCATCTGATCACAAATCTCATCATCTGTGGGTGCGGTCGCGCTCTTAGAGGTTGGTTGGGATCTAATGTCTATCATTCGATCCTAAAAATTAAAGTTATAGCTATTCTAAGGTTGTACTAAAATTCAAAATGTCAATAAAAAAATAGTTGAAAAATTTTACATAAAGCTCCTGGCTGCCTGCCGTCCAATCCCTTGACCATCGCTAGTGGATCCATTGGTAGATCCCGATCCTACCAAAAAGATCGCCACTCTCTGCATCTCTCTATAATTTTAGAATAATTAGTAAAAATAATTTTTAAATAGTTAAAAAATTAAAATATGCTAAATATAAATTACTTATCATCTGCTCCATATGACGAGCGAATAGTCTCGAACCCCTAGAGTGCGAGATGGTCTCTCCTACTCGATTGGTGGCATTTTGGGCACATCGATCCTATACAAATAATAGTCAAATTTGTAAGTAACTAATTGAATTTAAAAATAAATAATTTAGTTATTAAACTCTAAAAAAAATTTGAATGCTTAACCTAGTATGCCAATCTTCATATGTGTGTTAAATGATAGCCCAATCCTCAATACTAATGCTATCATATGACCGCTACTGTTCTACCTTCACCCCATGGTCATGCATTATAGCATAATAGTGGTGATTAATGCGATGCTGATACTCCTTAAAATATGAGCATAGGTGATCATCCATAACTCACCGCATACAATCATGCTCGAAATCGATAATATCAAATATAACCTACCAATAATAAATATTATATGAATATAGTGCTAATTAAATATTTTACTAAATATTATTTTAACTATAAGTGGCTATAGAAGACCTTCCTCTGAGCCTATGTAACCTGACGCCAATCGAAGAGCATCGTGGGATAAAGCTGCGGCATATAATGCCTAGCTCAGTCTACCATAGCTTGCACGATCCCTTAATAGGCTTGGTGAAGCCGAGTAGAATCTTAATATGGAGATACTGTCCCTCATGCTCATGTCTCCGATGATCTAGGGTGAGGTTCTTCAATGGACCTCGCCCTCGCCTCATCACCGATGGAGAATGGCCTGAAACAATAATGAATAAATCTTTGGTATGATAGCTATCTATAAACCTAACAAGAAGAATTAAAATCAAATTTTATTATATAAAAAATATTAAAATACCACTCAAACATACCACACTTATTCCTGCCTCTATAGTGCTCTCTGGCAACTTCAATAGCATGGTAATGGAAATAGAGCAAGGCTCATCCTTAGGGGTAGGCTAAAAATTCGAATATCGTCGTCTCTCTCCTAATGCCATACCTGTAATGCTTAAACCATGCATATAACTAACTTGACATTTTAATGAATATATTAATGAATAATAATAGCAAAAAATACATAAATGCTAATGAATAGAATTGTATTATGATAAGCACTTGATATATTATAATAAGAAGTATTAAATATTATTGCATTGTATGTTTATTAGTTGAATTTGATGCTTCTTGGTTTATTTTATAGGTAATTAGGAGATTGAGTTTATAAGATCCAAGATGGCTCAACCCAAGGTAAATCAAGCAATTAATTAGAAAGCTAGCCATGAAGGGATAAAATCTAAGGGCTATCATGTGTGCACTCGATCCAAGAGCTCTCAATTCAAGCATCTATATTAGGGATCCAAGTCACTCCAATCAACGGTTTTGAAGTAAGTGCAGAAGATTCAAGGATCAAGGCTCCAAAACTTTCTCTCACATGGATTCAAGGATCCAATCCAAAGGCCGAAAAAAATACTTACTACATCCTACGACTTGGAGTGAAGGCAAATATTATCAAAGAGTCTCCTTGATATCATGTGCCTTCCTTCCTTCCTTATCTACTCCACACACTAAAGAAGGAATATCCCATCTCTCTTTCTCTTAAAATCAGCACCCCTATCTTCCTTAATTGCTTTATACCCCAAAGAAGGCAGCGCCTCCTCCTCTCTTGACTTATTTGATTTCATCCACAGCACAAACTTCTCTAATGAGATGCCTTTTAAAATTTAAATTTCAAACCTTCTTTTTCTTTCTTACCACCTCATTTCTCTATTTTCCTTTAAAATTCAAATATCACATGCCATGATTTTTTTTTTTTTGAGATTCAAATAAAATCCCATTACAAAATCTCCATCCTTTCTTTTCTTTCCCATCTCCAATCAAATATCACACAAAATTATCTCACCTTTATTCCTTTTAAAAACCTATTACCCTTGCTCCACTATTTAAACACCCCGATGGCTCTCCCATGATCTATCTATCCTTCCACTCCCAAACATTTAAAAGACTGTCATCCTCCATCTCTTCTTTTTCCACTTCTCCACACCACTAAATCTCAGCCACTGTCATCATCCCTTAAAACCTCCTATAACCCTGAAACACTTCCACTCATATCCCCTCTCCTTCATACCATTCACATCCTCTCTTCTTCCATCTTCCAAACTTGAGAAGGATTGTAGATTTGAATTCCAGTGGAGTCCAAGCCAAGAAGACGAAGATGATTCCAGAATCCATGGAGAACTAAGCCTTTACTCTTGAAAAAGAGATGATACTTGTAACAGATTTATTTTCTATGCATACTTTTTGTATTCCTATTACATGCAGTTTATGAATCATTTGATTTCTTTTCAAGATAAGAGTGCATCATGCTTATGTACTTTATCATTAGATTTGGTTATTCGAACAATCTATACTCCCTAAAGACACATTACTAAGGATACGATATGTACTCAAAAGAGATAGATTGTCTTAAATAATTAGATCGATAATCAATTTCCTTTCTTCTTGTATGTTCTGTAGTTGAATAACATATCTCTCCAAGAGACGAGTCGTGATCTAAGGGTACAATTCATATTCAAGAAGGAAGAGTTAAGTTAGATCAACTTAAACCTCACACACCACCATTGCACCATAACAAGGGATACCAAAATCTATTTCACACAGTACATTCAAATTCCTGAGGTCTTTATCCTATCGCATCACTTTTATCACTTAGCTTAGATTTATTTTGCTACTATCGCATGATTATCTTAAGTTTTTATACAAAAGCATTCCTTCTTTCTCTTGTTTCGAAGTAATCGATCCAAGATCCCTATGGATACGATCTCAACTAATCCTAGCCACATAGAAGTGAGTTAGAGTTTATAATTGACCACCTCACGATAAGTAATCATATTGCATACCATTATTGCAAGAGAAGATTCAACAAAGAATATAGATTTACTTATCAATATTCCTGTCCTCCTCAATTTGTAGGTCCTCTTCCGAATCATAATAATCGACTAATGCATCATCTCCTATCTCATCATCATTTATGAATTGATTTTCGTCCTCTGAATCATCAAGATTAAATATAAAATCAGCTTCAACTTCATGACCCGAATCTCAGACTAGATCTTGACCTGGATCTCAGATCGAATCCCAACCTCGATCCGACCTAGATCCTGACTTGGATTCCAGACCGGATCCTAGACAAAATAATTCATGTGCATTAAAAATTCACTAAAGGATTCGGCTACTCCTAATTATAATATTAAATCATAATCATAATAAACACAAGGACTAAACAAGCAAAAACATTAAATTATAACAAGCAAAAGCATTAAATTATTTTTTTAAAAATAATAACTTATCATTATTTTAAAAACTAACTATTTTCATTATAAAAATAGTTTATTTTTAAATATTTTTAAATATTTTATTTAATTTTATTTATCATTACTATTTTTTAATAGTTATTATTATCTTAATTATTATTATTTTTATAAATAAGTTATTTATTTTTAAAATAAAATATTTTAATTTTTTCCCCTTTTCTTCTTCCACAAGCTGTAAACCCCTATCCACCCCGCCAATCCCCTCACCGACCCCCCCCCGCACGGTGCCTCTCCATCCCCCACCCCTAGTGGCCCCCACCCGACCCATCACTATCGCCTCTCACCCCCTACAGTGCCCCTCCACCCCACCCCGCTCATATATGGTGTCGAGCCCGCTCCGCTTGCACCCCCCACCCCCCGTAGCGCCTCTCTGCCCCACCCTATGGGTCTACGCCCATCACCACCACACCACCCCTACCAAAAACCCCGCCTCCCTCTCCTTCCTCCTTGCCTGGGCACCCACCCCTACCACCCCCGTGCCCCTCCTCCCATCACCTCTACCGATCACA
>QRFJ01000251.1:737518-810804 GCA_006176705.1 Cocos nucifera
TGTGTACTCAAAAGAGATAGGTTGTCTCAAATAATTAGATCGATAATCAATTTTCTTTCTTCTTGTGTGTTCTATAGTTGAATAACATATCTCTCCAAGAGACGAGTCATGACCTAAGGGTACAATTCATGTTCAAGAAAGAAGAGTTAAGTTAGATCAACTTAAATCTTACACACCACCATTGCACCATAACAAGGGATACCAAAATCTATTTCACATAGTAGATTCAAATTCCTGAGGTCTTTATCCTATCGCATCACTTTTATCACTTAGTTTAGATTTATTTTGCTACTATTGCATAGTTGTCTTAAGTTTTTATACAAAAGAATTCCTTCTTTCTCTCGTTTCGAAGTAATCGATCCAAGATCCTTGTGGATATGATCTCGACTCATCCTAGCCACATAGAAGTGAGTTAGAGTTTATAATTGACCGCCTCATGGCAAGTGATCATATTGCATACCATTATTGCAAGAGAAGATTCAACAAAGAATATAGATCTACTTATCAATATTCCTATCCTCCTCGATTTGTAGGTCCTCCTCCAAATCACAATAATCAACTAATGCATCCTCTGTAGATCTACTTATCAATATTCCTATCCTCCTCGATTTGTAGGTCCTCCTCCAAATCACAATAATCAACTAATGCATCCTCTCCTATCTCATCTTCATTTATGAATCGATCATCATCCTCTGAATCATCAAGATTAAATATAAAATTAGCTTCAACTTCGTAACTCGAATCCCAGACTAGATCTAGACCTGGATCTCATACCGAATCCCAACCTCGATCTGACCCGGATCCTGACCTGGATCGCAGACCGAATTCTGGACAAAATAATTCATGTGCATTAAAAATTCACTAAAGGATTCAACTACTCCTAATTATAATATTAAAGCATAATCATAATAAAACACAAGGACTAAACAAGCAAAACCATTAAATTATAACAAGCAAAAGCATTAAATTATTTTTTAAAAATAATAACTTATCATTATTTTAAAAACTAACTATTTTCATTATAAAAATAGTTTATTTTTAAATATTTTATTTCATTTTATTTATTATTACTATTTTTTAATAGCTATTATTATCTTAATTATTATTATTTTTATAAATAAATTATTTATTTTTAAAATAAAATATTTTATTTTTTTCTCCCTTTCTTCTCCCATAAGCTGTAAACCCCTATCCACCCCTCCCCCCCCCGCCAATCCCCTCACCGACCCCCCCCACACACGGTGCCTCTCCATCCCCCACCCCCAGTGGCCCCCACCCGGCCCGTCACCACCACCTCTCACCCCCTACAGTGCCCCTCCACCCCACCCCGCTCATATATGGTGTCGAGCCCGCTCCGCTTGCACCCCCCACCCCCCGTAGCGCCTCTCTGCCCCACCCTATGGGTCTACGCCCATCACCACCACACCACCCCTGCCAAACACGCCCCTCCCTCTCCTTCCTCCCTGCCTGGGCACCCACCCCTACCACCCCCGTGCCCCTCCTCCCGTCACCTCTACCGATCACAACACCCATGTGTAGAAGGAAAAAAAGACCATCATAAATAGGGACCCTTACCTTCGGTTCACGATAGCGGCAGTGGCAACGACGATGGGGGCAAGGGCGGTGGTGGCAATGGGAGATGGACTCGCTAGCTAGTCGAAGCTTGGAAGGATGGGGAGAGAGAGGAGAGGGTTTTGAAAGTTTCATGGGAGAGAGAGGAGAGGGTTCGAGTGTTTCGCAGAATCGAAGGGACGTTGAGGTGACTGGTATTTAAAGAGCTTTTAGCAATAAAAATTTTCATCACTAAAATATTCGATTAATTTTCATCGCTAATTTTTTATCAATTTTTTACACTAAAAATTTTTCTCTAAAAAAAACCAAAATTTTTAAAAAATAATATGTGATGAAATATTGAATTTCCATCACTCATAATTATTATTAGCAATGAAATTATTGTTTATGTTGCTAATACTTAGTTATTTATGATAAAAAAAATTTCATCATAAATAATCGATAAAAAATTAATTCTTTTTAAAAAATGCTAGATTATTTATGATATAAAAAATTTCATCACAAATAATTAAGTATTTATGATGGAAGAATGATTTCCATCGCAAATACTAAATTATTTATGACATAAATTTTCATCATAAATAATTATAAAAAATTTAAAAAATAAAAAATAAATAGTAGATTATTTATGATAAAAAATTTTATGAATTTAAAAAATAATTCAAGTATTTTATAATTAATTTTTTTGTTATAAATTTTATATTTTACAACCAAAAAATTAGTCACACGTATATTTTATAATCAAATATATATTTTTTAATTTTTTTAAATATTATATAATTTTAAAATTTAAAGTTCATTCTTACTATTCATTATCTAAATAATTATTATTAGCATATCGATATAAAAGAATACCTCGATCTGATAACTCTAGCTATATCGATTAATAAAATTTGATTTTGATGGTTACAAATGATTGCATGATTATCTGATAGATAAAGACCATCAATGAATCTAAAAACTTGCAATGATGATGTCGATGATATTTATGGTGCACTATCAAAATTTTACTTTAATCGAATATCATTATCATGATCTATTTAGTATAAGATAATTTGGATCATTAAATGAAAAATGAGTAATCAATAGGCCAAACAACATCTGATTATAAGATAATTTTTTAGATAAGTGATCATTGCAACTACACAATGGTGATCGTAAAATGCAAACTGCACATATATGAACCATCCAAAACTATATGTCTCTTGATACATATTCTTAAAGTCTTTAAGCAATTATACTTATGCTTTTGTAAGATCTACTAAACGTGGATGTTCACATATATAAGTTTTAGATTTTACGATCCTCACCATATAGATAATTAAAATAGTAATAAAGATCATTTATCTAAAAAATTATCATATAATCAAATGTCATTTGGCCTTTTGATTATTCATTTTTTATTTAAGAATCTAAATCATCCCATACTAAATTGACTATGATAATGATGTTTGATTCATGTAAAATTTTAATAGCATGCTATAAATATCATCGAGATCATCATTACAAGCTTTTAGATCTATCAATGATCTCTATCTATCAGATTATCATGCGGTAATTCATGACTATCGAAATCAAATTTTATTGATTGACATAGCTAGGGCTAACAAATCGAGAAGATCTTTTATGAAAAAAACTATAATGATAATTATTAAAATAATGAACGTTGAAGATGGACTTTAAATTTTAAAATTATATCATATTTAGAAAAAAATAGAAAAAAATATATTTATTATAAAATATATTTACGATCAATTTTTGGGGTGCAAAATATAAAAAATTTATGATCAAAAAATTGATCATAAAATACTTAAATTATATTTTAAATTTCTAACATATTTTCATCATAAATAATTTTCTATTTATTTTTAAAAAAAATTAATTTTTTATTGCTTATTTGTGATGAAAATATTGCATCACAAATAATTTATTATTTACAATGAAAATTATTTTTCCATCATAAATACTTAATTATTTGCAATAAAATTTTTTTTGTAAATAATCTGATATTTATTGTTTTTAAAATTTTTATTTTCTCATTGATTATTTACAATGCAAAAATTTCCATCACAACTAATTAAGTATTTGTGATAAAAAGATGATTTCTATCGTTAATACTAAACTATTTGCAACGTAATATTTTTGTTACAAATAATCTGATATTTATTTTTTTAGTTTCTATTTTTTCATTTGAGCGGTAGGTCAATGGCCGTCTTAGTAGTGGTGGAGGCATGAGAGTGTAGTGGCTACTCTGGACATCAAACTGTAAGCATGCGGCAGCCATCCATGTGGTGGACCATGCAGGGTCGGAGCCATGAGTGGGCATCGATGGCCATCTCCACAACGTCATGGGTACACACGGTCGTATCGGATGTGCTATCTCGAACTTGCCCATGGGCTAACTAGCAGCAAATGTGCTTGTGCCCCTCCGCCCCATTGCGTAAGCCGTGCATGATGCATCTTTGCCCACTACCCTAGCAAGCCACGGGTGTAGGATGGAAATTATTGATTTTAAATTCCTAATTTTTTATTGATTATTTGCGATGCAACTTTTTCCATCATAAATAATTGGATATTTATGACATATATTCAGTTTATGTTGTAAATACCTAATTATTTGTGATGAAAAATTTTCCATCGCAAATAATATATTCTTTTAATTTTTTTAAATTACTAATTTTTCATTAATTATTTGCAATAAAAATTAGATTTGTGTCTTAAATACCTAATTATTTTTGACCAAAAAATTTTTGTCAGAAATAATCTATCCTTTTACCTTTTTAAATTTTTGATTTTTCATTGATTATTTATGATGAAATTTTTTTCATCATAAATAATTTGGTACTTACCATGTAAATTAGATTTGCATCATAAATATGCAATTATTTGTGATGAAAAAAATTTCCATCATAAATAATTTACATTTTTTTTCAAATTACTGATTTTTCATCAATTATTTATGAGGAAAAGGTTTTCATAGTAAATAATTATGTATTTATGACATAAATTATATTTTCATCATAAATACCTAATTATTTGTGATGGAAAAATTTTTGCTGCAAATAATCTATCCTTTTATTTTTTTAAATTATTAATTTTTCATTGATTATTTGAGATAAAATTTTTTTCATCATAAATAATTAGGTATTTACGGCACAAATTAGTTTTGCATTGCAAATACATTATTATTTATGATAAAAAAATTCCATCATAAATAACATTTTTATTATTTTAAATTACTAACATTTCATCTATTATTTATAATAAAAAAAATTTCATCATAAATAATTAGATATTTATGACATAAATTATATTTTCATCATAAATACCTAATTATTTATGATGAAAAATTTTGTCATAAATAATATATTCTTTTATTTTTTTAAATTACTAATTTTTTATTAATTATTTATGATAGAATTTTTTTCATCACAAATAATTAGATATCTATGACAAAATTTTATTTTGCATCATAAATACCTTATTATTTGCAATGGAAAAAAATTCCATTGCAAATAATGTACACTTTTATTTTTTAAAAAATTACTAATTTTTCATCAATTATTTATGATGAAAATTTTTTTATCATAAATAATTAGGTATTTATGATGTAAATTATATTTTCATAGAAAATACCTAATTATTTATGATGAAAAAATTTTCATCATAGATAATAGTTTTTTTAAATTACTAATTTTTTATTGATTATTTGTAATGAAATTTTTTCCATAGAAAATAATTAGGTATTTATGATAAAAAATTATTTTTCATCATAAATACTCTATTATTTATGATGAAAAATTTTTATCATAAATAATCTATCATTTTTTTAAATTACTAATTTTTCATCAATTATTTGCTATGAAATTTTTTTCATCATAAATAATCAGTTATTTATGATGTAAATTGAGTTTCCATCATAAATATATAATTATTTATGATGAAATTTTTTTTATCATAAATAATTTATTATTTATGATGAAAAATAGTTTTGATCACAAATACTATTATTTATGATTATTTTTATTGTAAATAATTTCATTACAGAATCCTAATTTTCTTATAGTGATAACACTCCATTGAGGCTCTAAGGAATCACTAACATAAAACACTTGACTATCTTGAAAGGCAAGTATATTCAATTTTTCAGTGCGAAGATAGCATTGCATATTAATGAGAGTAAAACTGCACTCATCAGTCTTCATCCTTGACTAAGATAAGGTATCAAACTAATCATATTTTATCAACGTAGCCCTTTCTTTAGAGTAGTATTCTAAGATGACAATCTTCTCCACAAATCCATAATAGTTCAGATCTTTCATATGAGGCTGTGAATCCCTCGAGCTAGCATAATACCAGTTATGGTGCTCAACATCATGTCACTATTTTATATTGCTATATTTTGGACTCGGTTGTGAATATTGAACCTATAGTCATTGATGATGAGCTATTTGTACTCACACATGATACAATTTGGTTTAATTGAAAGAGCATGCACTTCATGATGCACTTCATGATTCATATCACTAAGTGGTAATCTCCATACCTAAGAAGATGATACCTAATTAATAAATATATTCAAATAGAGTGTACAAGATAGGAATATGTACTTCCTTACATGATCTTTGAACCACTAAAAAAACTCTTTGCTATGACAAGCCTAATCTCATATTGCATATCTCTTGTATGAAGTTGGGATATATTTCATTAAATTTTTGTCATGCCACTCAATCGGCAGGATGCCTCAATGCATCATCTTTTGTTCGCTTCTCTTCATGCCATCTTATGTCCTTCAATATCCTTGCTGACATAAACAACTTTTGTAGTCTTGGTATCAAAAAAAAGTGCCATATCAACTTTTAAGAAACATGGGTCGATGTGCTATCTTTATTCTATTTCCATCTTGATACACCATACCTCATGCACTCATTTTAGTTGGCACCCCCTCCCAATAGAGCATGCAATCATCAGGGCATGCATATATCTTAGTGTAAGTAAAATTCAACTGTTCAATAATCTTCGATGCCTCATAATTATTCTTCAAAATTTATACATTATCTGGAAGAATGTCCTCCAAAAGCTTTAGTATACAGTTTACTCTATTATTACTAAATCCATTCAAGCATTTCTCATGATATAATCAAATTAAGAACTCAAGCTTCACCATCTTTTCATTCTCAAGATATAATAAAATATTATCATCCTCCATCAACTTACGGACCTTCTTCACATTCTCACTGTTTGTCAATCCACCAACCATAGTATCAAGCACTGACATAGATGCACCATCATTTTGACCAACAAATAGGAAGTTATCACGAGCCATTTATTCCACTCCCTCATCATGTTAATCACCTCCTTATGGTCTACACTCACTATGTTGATCCCAACAAATTTCATAACTAGGTTTAAAGCCATAAATAATGAAGTGATCATTTACATCTTGACAGGATAGCCAAGGCCCACCCATATACTTCTTACAAGGATATTAGATAAGTCCACAGTCTCCAAATCTTTTTATAATAAAATCAAGAAACTTTTGAAGTCTAGCCTTATATTCGAGCGAGAGTCTACTCAACTTCATCCACCCCTTATCCATTATAGAAATGGTGATACTATAATTAAATCATATGTAGAAATGAGACACAACAAAATAACATTAAGATAATTTGGTAGTAATTGTTCATATTTTATGCACGTATACCAATGGTTAGAGTTCATAACATCATTATATAGGCAAATAAAAAATATTGTTTCAATCATGACAAGTTGAGAAGGACTAACCAAATATTGCATGCATTATAAATAAATATTTAAAGAAATCAAAAATTTATTAAATATCATTTTTAGATATATAATAAATATATCCTATCATCAACTAAAATAAAAAAATTTAGCAGCATTTTCTCTTAGTTCTTCCGTATAGAGAAAACAAGGAGAAATGCTGTCTAAAATTTTTTTGAATCCTCAACATACCATTTGATTACTATAATGACCCATAGAATTATTTGCATTTTTCAAACTATCCATGGTGCACAATGAATTGACCAATATACATAATTCTTTAATCCATACAAAAATAAATAAATATACAGATATACTAGAATATGTACATCAATTAATTGATGGATCTATCACCATGCAATATAAATTTTATTAAAATTAATACATAATTAATACCATCCAGCATCTTCTATAGGCTTGAGCGCATAGGACATGCGAGGGCTAAATGCCTTGGATGCCAACTGTGACCTGAGGCACAGCCTGTAGGATCTGGTGTGGTGCTCTCAAGCCTTGGGGGGCCATAGGAGGAGCCAGGGTGTTGGCTCTAGAAGACTAGAATGGGTGTAGTGCTAGGGCTAGGATAGGAGTTGTCCTAGGATGAAGGGGGTGTGTAGCCTGCATGGACTTGAGGTTCAGGTGTGAAAATCTTGAGGGTGGCATGGTAGGTACTTCGAAGACCTAGGACATAAGATGGAGCAAACGACCAAAGTCAGGAGAAGAATTAGCCAAGACAAGGGGCTAACATACAGACGAGCTGGCTTGGATATGCAATTGAGTTAACTCGAGGTATAGTCAAAGCGGCTGTCTTAGGCAGACATAAGATAGGATTCGGGAAATACGCAGTCGAGCCAGCTTGGCTCCTAACAAAGCTGACTCGATAGTGGCGAATAGAACTGGATGGGAGTTTTTTGTTTGGGGTCTTAAGGCTTGGTCCAATAAGGTCTTAAGATGGCTAATATATGTATGGGTCGAGTTTAGATCCAGGAGGTGAGAGCATGGGAGACATGGGTGTACATGGGCTCGGTGAGTGCTTTCATGTATTGGGTTAGCCTAGAAAATTTTTTTAGTTGGAGTTTGGATTTATTAGGGTTCATGTGCTATAGCAGAAATCCTAAGGTATATAAATCCTGATATTGTAATCTTTATAGGAGAGTGGAATCAATATATAGCTTTTCTCCCTAACTCTCTTCTCTCTTTTCTCTCTGGTTCCAACGCCAAGCCCTAGGTGTCGCCATCAATATTTTTTGCTCTTCTTCATATTTTGGAATTAACATCTAGATTCATGCAAGAGATCGAATCTACGAATGTTGTTCCGAGTAGCTATAGGCATAGTAATTGGTATTAAATCAGTACCGATTGTTCCAACACTTGGTATTAGAGCGTGATAATGCCATGGTGATGCGCTAACACTTGGTATCAAAGCCCAGTTGAGTATGAAGGAGGAAGAAGATCAAGTTTCAGTAAAGATCAGCAGTGAGGTTCAGATCTAAGATTTTCTCCAGACTTCATGGGGAAGGAAGTGATCTAAGGGCTATGGTGCATGATCCCTAGTCAAGGTAATTTTTAGATCTACCAGTTGGCTATTTTTTATTTGGTTTGATCATGAAGAACAGCAGATTGAAGGTAGAATTTGAAAAGTTTGATGGAAAGGATAGTTTCACAATGTGGAAGGTTAGGATGGAGGATCTATTGATTCAGATGAGGCTAGATTCAACCTTGAAGGATAGGTCGGAAGAGATGACGATAAGGAATGGAAGTCCTTAGAGAAAAGGGCATGTTCCATGATTAGGGCTTGTCTGATAGATGAGGTGCTATATAGCGTATTGGAGGAAAAGACACCTAAGGGTTTATGGTCAAGATTACATCAGTTTTACATGAAAAAGAATATGTGCAACAAGTTGGTGCTGAAGAAGCAACTGTATAGCCTTCGAATGCAAGAGGGCGAGGATGTTGTAGGACATATTCCGTATTTCGATCGAATGAGCATGGACTTGCTCAACATTGGGGTGGAGCTTAAAGAAGAGGACAAGAGTTTATTACTGCTATATTCGTTATCTAGGAGCTTCGATCCATTGGTAACCATACTGCTATATGGTAAGAAGATACTGGTGCACGAGGAGATCGTATCAATGCTAAGGTCCAATGAGCAGCGAAAATGAATGACGAAGAGGGAGGTCTTCCAAGAGGATCTCGTGGTGACAAAAAAGCCCAAGCAAGAGAAGAAGAAGGGTCAACATAGGGACAATAAGGGATCCAAGAAGTACTTCAAGTGTGGTGAAGCAGGGCACTTTAAAAGAGAATGTCTACTTTGAAAGAAGTGCAAAGGAGGAGAAAAGTCAAATTCCATCATTTCAATCGCTGAAAGTGAAGAGTCGAATGAGCTCTTGGTAGTTTTAGAGAAGTCTTTAGGATGCAGTGTATTCGAGATAGTTTTGGAGGGGTCTGTGGAGTGTGGAGGACCCAAAGGAGTAGCGACTATGTTCGAAGTGCAGTGGCAAGCTCAGCAGTGCAGCGTTGAGTAGTTGGCCTTGAGGGATTCAATTATAGAGTTACTTCCACAGCATCAGGGGGACTTCAATTTCAGATGGAGCATCGAGCAGAGGTGGCTTCACAAGTGGAGAGAGTTCTGACATGAGTTCAGAGTGGAGGAGTGCAGGAGGACCAATGTCCTAGCACCAATGCTAGAAATGCATAGTTTCAGATGGAGCAGCACATGTGAAAGGACAAGCGAAGTTCCAAAGAGATCGTGTTAGGGTATGTAGTGAGCATTGGCATAAGATTGCTCTAGATTCTCCATGAAAGTCTAGGACAAATGATGCAACTGCCTAGCAGAAGGATGTCTACAAATTCAAGGGTAGTGCATAGGTGCAAGCCAAGATCTTCAGCGGTGGAGGTGGTCATCCTAAAGGCCTTAAAGGAAGCTCAGCAGCTGATGAAAGATGGTAGTGGTAAGGTATGCACAAGTAGCTGTCAGGACACGCATCGATAGTAAGATCATGCAAGAAAACATTGTCAGGTGTACCAAGGCTTGGGTCCACCAAGGTGGAGATTGTCGGATCTGGTGTGGTGCTCCCAAGCCTTGGGGGCCATGGGAAGAGCCAGGGTGTTGGTGAAGGAAAATCCCTTTTTCCTGGCACAGGATCGTTCAGATCTGATTAGATCTAAAGAAATATTTCAAAAATTTTTCTTCTAAGATCATAATCAGATATGAGACATCTTGGATCTAATCCTTTAAGATATGATATTAAGATTAAAAATAAAATTAAATCTAATTAATTTCATACCTTATATTTTGGGTAATCAGATTACCCTATGATGATCCTAATCTATCATGTCTAGAAGGAGCCATGCATGCACTTGACCTCTACCGATATTCACTCAAGCAGGATCTAGACATCTTCTCCCCACGAATCTTTTTTCCAAATATCAGATCTGAATTTGATCTAGAAGTCCTTCAAAAGAATTTCTTAAAGCAGCATATCCATTTCACGAACACCATTGCATAGAAGCTCAACTCTTCACAAATTTAATTGGATCTTCTTCTCAGATTTATTTCTATCCTTTGGCACTTAGAAGAAGGGGAGAGAGAGGATCAAAGAGGGCATGGAAGATGAAAGGAGCAATAGCCTTTGGGTATGAAAAATTATTTCTTTCTTGAAGAGCCTTAGCGCAAGGATTCTTATACAAAAGCATAGCACCAAGTTAGAGTTCCTCTTTGATCAAAATCCTCATTTATTTGATCATTGGGACTCTTGGACCTGATCTCCACAAAAATCTCTAGATCTCATCTAATTTTGATGCCAAAAATCTATCTAGATGGAGGTGGCATGAGTAGATAAGAAAGAGTCCACTGCGCCTAGGACTCTTTCCTCAAGAGTTTGATCTAAATCAAACTCTATCATAACATAGTCTAGATACCTTAAAAAATCATAAAATTTGGTACACCCAATGCACAACTCGTGCCCTATCACATATCTAAAAATTAGATAAAAAAAGTTTCCAAAAAATTTTCTAGAAGCCTCTGATCAGGTGACCCTCAATTCTCCCAATTAGGTCAATTTTTGACCCTAGTCCAATTTGATAATGAATGGATTTAATTTCTACAATTAATCCAACCTAGACTTATTTCAGTTAGATGAAAATAAATCCATTCAAAATACAAGAATAAGTCAAATCAAATTTGACTCAGTTGCGATGAATTAGAAAGATTATAGAAGGAGAAAGTCAGGCTCAATCGTGTACTAGCATGATTACCTTGAACCTGATTGGATCTAATCCAAATTAATCAAACTTAGTTAGCTTAATTGCTGACATCTAGATTCGAACCCTTATTTGTGTGACCTAGTTAGGTTCAATTTTATATAGTAATGAGGTATATCATGATCTCCATCATTGACATCATCGAAACACCTTTTGATGGACCAGAATTTTTTTGATTCATATAACTAGAATGATTGATCATCAAAATCATTCTAATTGCTCCCAAAATCCATCAGTGACACGTAGTAGTATATGGTTGAAATCCATCAAAATTAAAAATGAACCTCTCAATGCAGTTACCTGTGTGATTGGGTTCTTCTATCTTGAGTCCCGACTGGATAAGGGTTAAGGTAAACTCATCAAACGCAATATTTATCATATGAATTAATCATTTGATTCGAGTCCAATGTGAAATCCTAATAGAAACTCTTTCTATCATCTTCACTCTGCCATGGCCATGGGCTTAAGGATTCAATCTCATGATTATCGTAGGGCTACTTCTCATCTACCGAGGTAGATAGATCCCTTTTTAGTGCAATCTAATTCCTACAACGAATATGCTATAGCTAACATACACCTCAGGATTCCAAATGGCTAGGAGATCGAGTTATGGTGTAGTCAAACTATAACACCCTCAAGGTGAACTGTTGATGCACCTCTGGTCAAAGAACTAGACACACCTACTGTAATATCTAGCCAATCATCAATGAGAAGGTAGGCTTCCTTATGACTGCTCGAGGTGGTCATGCTCAGTGCCCTTATTCTCTAATGAGTACCTATGCTCATGCTCCAATGTCTCCACACCATAGATTCATGACACATCTATCCTAAGAAAGCGATCATGCATCAACCTTCCAGATCGATCACTATTCTCATGATGATCCTACGGTCGAGAGTAGTTTATGAGTTAATTATGAAAATTCATGTCTTAAATTTTTAACTCTTGAAAATATGAATTGTTATTATCATTAACTCAAAGGATGTATCATAGACACTTTAAATACACACTGTGATTAGAAATAATCCTTTTATTAATTTATAGTCAAAATTATAAAATTACCCTTAGAAGTGTATTATAAGTGACAGTCAATCTGACTTCTATGGCACACATCTAATAAACTTCCACTTGACCTAAAACCAATTGGCTATAAGTCTAAGTCCCATCATCTCAAGGTGGGCTTCAATCTTCTGTTGGCTTAATGGTTTTGTCAGTGGGTCAACCACATTATCTATAGTGTCGACTCTCTTGACCTCAATGTAATCCTTCTCGAGGTAATTGTGGATAAGGTGGTATCACCGCTCAATGTGCTTAGATTTCTGATGAGACCTCGGCTCCTTAGCTAGGGCTATGGCATCATTATTATCGCAGTATAGAGGGACGGCATCTGATGGCATCACTTTGAGCTCTGCGGTGAACTTCTTATACCAGAATGCCTCCTTTGTAGCTTCCAATGCAGCGATGTACTCTACTTCCATGATGGAATCTACTATCACAGTCTGCTTGAAACTCTTCCAGCTGACAGCACCTCCTTTGCATACAAATAGACTTTCAGATGTCAACTTTCGATCATCTATATTAGACATAAAATTTGGGTCTGTATACCCTTGGACTTAGAGTTCTCCATTGTCAAAGACTAGAAACATATCCTTAGTCCTTCTTAAGTACTTAAGGATACATTTCACAGTAGTCTAGTATTCTTAGCCTTGATTCGATTGATATCTGCTCATGACACTCACAACATGGGCAATATCAGGTCACATATATAGCATGGCGTACATGAGGCTCTCTATTGCTAAAGCATAAGGGATCTTGCTCATGCATTCAATCTCCTCAGGTGTATTGGGACACATCTTCTTGGAGAGATGAATGCCATGTCTATAGAGCACTAAACCCCTCTTGGAGTTTTTCTTGCTAAACCTTTTTAGCACCTCCTCTATGTACATCTTCTGTAAGAGACCCAGCATTCTATTCGATCTATATTTATAGACCTTAATTCTCATAATAAAGAATGCTTCTTCTAGATCTTTCATAGAGAATTCTTTAGACAACCATATTTTGACAATCGTCAACATGAAAATGTGTTTTCCTATTAGGAGGATGTCATCCACGTACAGTACGAGGAAGACAACGGTGCTCCTACTGATCTTTTTGAATACACATGATTCCTCCTTGTTCTTGATGAATCCAAATGATTTGATTACATCATTGAAATGAGCATTTCAACTTCGAGATGCTTGCTTAAGTCCATATATGGACCTTTGCAGCTTGCATACTTTATGATTATTATCACTTGATGTGAAACCTAGCGGCTGTTCCATATAGATATCTTCCTCAAGATATCTATTTAAGAATGCTGTTTTCACATCTATCTGTCATATTTTATAATCAAAATAAATTATAACAGCAAGCAATATGTGGATGGATTTGAGCATGGCTACTGGTAAAAAAGTATCCTGATAGTCAATACCTTCGCGTTGACTATACCCTTTCACTACGAGCCTTGCTTTGAATATCTCTGTATTTCCATCGGCACCTATCTTTCTCTTGTAGATCCATTTACATCCAATAGGTACTATACCTTCAGGTGGATCTACCAAAATCTAGACTTGGTTTGACCGTATTGAGTCAATTTCTAACTTCATTGCCACTAACCATTTCTCGAAGTTGATATCTAATATTGCCTCATCATTGGTTTTGGGATCATTACCATAAACCTCATTTTTCGTGAGAAATATTTTCTCTACGTCCTTTGAAATAGTACCTAAGTACCTTTTAGGGGGATGAAAAATTTTTTCTGATCTACGAGGTGGATGAGGTAGTAATTGGACTAGCTCAGTCTGATTGGGTTCCATAGATTCCTTGGCTAGTGGCTCTTGGGAGACTTTCTTCTCAAGCTTAATCTATCTTCCGATACCACCATCTTGAATAAACTATTTTTCAAAAAGAATGACTTGTCGACTCACAATCACATTGTGATCTTTTGGGAGATAGAAAAAATATCCTAATGATTTTTTAGGATATCCAATAAATCAAGCTCTAAAGGACCTAGACTCTAATTTATCCGCTTGTTGTCTCTTGATATGGGTCGGACAATCCTAAATTCTAAGATGACTCAGACTTGGTTTCTTACCATGCCATATCTCATACGATATGGTAGGAACGATTTTAGATGGAATTCTATTCAATAGATATATAGCGGTCAACAGACTATGTCTCTAAAGAAACTCAAGGAGGTCCATCAAGCTCATCATGGATCGAACCATATCTAATAGAATCTGGTTTCTCCATTCTAAAATCTCGTTGAATTGCGGCATTCCAGGTGGAGTCCATTGAGAGACTATGCCATTATTTTTAAGATAGTCTAAAAATTTTCAACTAAGATATTTGCCTCCTCGATCTAATCGAAGAACCTTAATGGATTTTTCTATTTATTTTTCTACTTTGAGTCTAAATTTTTTGAACTTTTCAAAAGCTTCAAACTTATGTCATATCAAATTCATATACCCATACTGAGATAAATTATCGATAAAGATGATGAAGTAGACATAGTTGCCTCTAGCCAACACATCGATTGGACCGCACACATCAGTATGTACTAAGGCAAGTAGATCTATGGCCCTTTCCCCATGTCCCACAAAAGAAACTTGGTCATTTTGCCATGAAGACATGATTCATAAATCGGATATGACTCAAAAGTCAACGGACTCAATAGTTCAAATTTCTCTAATTTGTTAATCCTGTCTTCCGCTATATGACCTAACCTAAGGTGCCAAAGATACTTATCATTTAGACTATCCCTAGGTCATTTTGATCCTATGGCATTCATGTTTTGCTCGATATTAAAAATAGAAACATCAATATGTAACTGATAGAGACCATTTGTAAGAAAATCACTTATAATTTTATTTCTCTCATAAAGAATATTATAATGGTCCTTAAGAAAACTATTTATATAGCCTTCCTATGCTAAATATGAAATAGAAATCAAATTTCTACTTGTTGTAGGCACATAAATATAGTCCCTAAGTATTAAGTCTAATTCTGACGATAATTGCAGAGGGTAGGTTCTCATGGCCACAGCAGCAACTCTTACACCATTCTCGAGGTATAGGATCATCTCATCATCCCTCAACCTTCTGCTATCCTCAAGATCCTACATAGAAGTGCATAAGTGAGTACTAGAACCAGAGTCAAGCACCCAACTGGATGCAGAAGAAACCGTAAGATTAGATTCTATAATGAGCATACCTCTAAAAGGACCTACCTCCTTCTTATTCTTCAAGCTGATCAAGTACAAAGGATAGTTCCGCTTCTAATGGCTGTCAGTGTTGCAATAAAAATAATTTTCTTTTTCAGCGGCCTTCTTCTTTGGCTCTGCCTTCTTCTTCTTTCCACCTTCCATTTTTTGCTTCTTCACAAACTTCTTCTTCCCAAAAAATTTTTTCTTGAAAGAAGTCCACTCCACAGCAAGTACTGAGCCTTTAGAACCTTTCATAGAAAGCTCAATAATAACCAGCATGTTCATGAGCTCAACCAAGGTATTTTGAAGTTTGTGCATATGGTAGTTCATGATGAACTGCCCATACGCATCAGTCAAGGACTGCAAAAATATATCAATTTGTAGATCCTAATCTAACTTCACATCAAGCTTCTCAAGCCCTTCTAAGTCCTTGATCATCATCAGATAATGATCTTGGACCGACTGGCCATCACGCATCTAAGCCTTAAACAGTCTCTTAATGACTTGGTATTTGGTTGCATGACTCTGTTCATCAAATAACTCTTGCAGGTGAGCCAACATTTGGTGGCTAGTCTTAATGTCTTTATGTTGGCACTAGAGCTCATCAGACATTGAGCCTAACATGTAATACCTAGCTTTGTTATCTTCATCCATCCACTTCTCGAGAGACTCTCTTTGATCAGTGGATTGACGGACTGGTAAGGTGGGAGGATCCTATTCCAATACATGAGTCAACTTCTTAAAACCCAAAATAATTTTGAAGTTTTAAAGTTAATCCTTATAGTTGGATCCGCTCAGTCTATGGGTGTCCAGGATACGGGCTACTGGATTGGACGTAGACATCTTCCTATAGAGAGTCAAAGTTTCTAGTTAGATTTTATAATTAGACTTAATCAATTTATTTAGGAGTTTTATTTTAAATAAATTAGGCTCCAACTATGTACTTGGATCCCTACACTCCCTTGGCTGAGATGCAAAAATTTTTATGATCATTGATTTCTAGTGGGTGGTGTGGTCCTACCAATTGGCTCACCACCTCACCTAACAGTTATTGGTGATGGGTCAATTAATGAGTGGACAACTCTTGTCCAATAATTTTCTAATCATGGTGCATCCAAAGCTGGTCTCTAATTCATGAAGCTCACCATGCCCAAAATATTGCTCCACTCCTTAGTTAAGTCAAACTCACCATTTGCACGAATTAAATTTCTAATTGGGTCCCTCATCGTAGCTGGAATATTGAGCCCAACCCATTGTATCCAATGCCTAATAGACATAGTTGCATCTTTTCGATGCAGCTGAACCACTATATCCAGTCGAGAATAATCAACACCAAAAAGAGCCCGCACATCTACAATGGTGGAAGACCTTAGACTTAATATTTTTTAAAAAAGATTTAATTTAGATCTTTTTAAACTTGACTTGACTTAGTCATAATAATTATGACTAACCTAGTGGCATGTATTGACTCAAATTGTTAGCCACCTTAAATCAGAACTGGGTTGACACAAATGGCCAGAAAAGTGAGATCGGTGGAAGGGATATGCCATTAACTTGATAAGAATGCATTTAGGTCGAGTCGGTCTAAATTAAAAATCAATCGATCATATCTACCAGACTTATCTTAGACACTAAATTATCGAATCAGAATCTATTGGATTAGCCTACAATCTAAGCTCGAACCATGGAGCCAAATTAGGTCTTGACTTGATCGAGTCACATCTCAATGTGATTCGATCTTGACCAAAACTTAATCTTATTAGGCTGGTCAAATCTAAGCTTTCTTTGATCCCACCTAACCAACTCTTGATTTGGTTTGATCAACCGCTAGACCTAATTGAGCTACCCAAGCCTGAACCAAATTTTATGAAGATGTTTTAGATCTAAAAATTCATAATTTTTAGACCTAATTAATTTTATAATCTTAATTTTTAATTAAGTTTTAGGTTCATAATCAAAATATATAATAAAAATTTTAGAATTTTAGGATCTAGGATTTTGTAGAAAAATAAGTTCTGATTTTTTATTAAGAACGAACATGCAGCATTCCTACACGCCATAAGAACACCCCATCGAATGGAAAGAGAGGACCTTTAAATCCTACTTTATTCTTTTGACTCGATGGCCATGGAAAACTTCTTAATCAAAAATATAATTTTTTACTATAAAACTAGTTAGATCATATATCACATATAAAAAGATCTAACTAATACATGTCTTGCATCCATCTTATTTATCATCAATATACATACTTTCAGATCTGAAATATCACATATTAAATCTAAAAAATAAAATTTTAAGTTTGATCATATCAAAATTAAAATTATTCTAGACATCTTATAGAGCTATTCTATAAATAGTCTAAGCATGCATCTTTCATATCTCATATGAAATAAAATAAAAATTAAAAATTTAATTTTTTATTTTTTAGATTTGATTATAATAATTATAATATTAATAAAATAAAAATTAAATAAATCTAAAATTATATTTAATTAAATTAAATATATGATCATACTAGACTATACATAGAACTATTCTATACCTAGTCTAGTCATGCATCTCATACATATTAGATCTAAATAATTTAATTTTTTAATCTTAGATCTAATCACATCTGATGTGATATATAAAACCTTTTAATATTAGATTATAAATAAATATAAAATTATATCTAATGTAGATCAAAAGAACTACTAACGCAGCTCTGATATCATTTGAAGGAAAAATCCTTTTTTCTGGCATAGGATCGTTCATATCTGATTAGATCTGAAGAAATATTTTAAATTTTTTTCTTCTAAGATCATAATTAGATCTGAGATATCTCAAATTTAGTTCTTTAAAATTTAATATTAAGTTTAAAAATAAAATTAAATCTAATTAATTTCATACCTTATATTTTGGGTAATCAGATTACCCTATGATGATCCTGATCTATCCTGAGGTTCTGGAAGGAGCCATGCATGTGCCTAGCCTCTACCGATATCCACTTGGGAAAGATCTAGATGTCTTCTCCTCATAAATTTTTTCTCTAAATATTAGATCTAAATCTAATTTGAAAGTTCTTCAAAAAAATTTTTGAAAGCAGCATGTCCGTCTTACGAACACCATCGCGTAGATGCTGAACTCTTCATAAATTTTATTGGATCTTCTTCTCAGATTTATTTCCAACCTTTAGCACTTATAAGAAGGGGAGAGGGAGGATTAGAGAAGGCATGGAAGATGGAAGGGGTGACAGCCTTTGGGTATGAAAAAATATTTCTTTCATGAAAAGCCTTGGCGTAAGGGTTCTTACACAAAAGCACAGCGCCAAGTTAGAGTCCCTCTTTGATCAAAATCCTCATTTATTTGACCATTGAGACTTCTAGACCTGATCTCCACAAAAATCCTCAGATCCCACCTGATTTTGATGCCAAAAATCAATCTGGAATGTTGCAGCATGAGTAGATAAGGAAGAGTCCACTGTGCCTAGGACTCTTTCCTCAAGAGTTTAATCTAAATCAAACTCTATCATAACTCAATTTAGACACCTCCAAAAATCACAAAATTTGGTACACCTAATGCATATATTGTTCCCTATCACATATCCAAAAATTACATCAAAAAAATTTTCAAAATATTTTATAGAAGCCTCTGATCAGGTGATTTTTAATTCTCTCGATTAGGTCAACTTTTGACCCTAGTCCAATTTGACTATGAATGGATTTAATTTTTATAATTAATCTGACATGTACTTATTCCAGTTAGATAAAAATAAATCCATTCAAAATATAAGAATAAGTTAAATTAAATTTGACTCAGTTGTGATGAATCAAAAAGATTACAGAAGAAGAAAGTTAAGCTCAATCGTGTGCTAGCACGATTACCTTGAATCTGATTGGATCTAATCTAAATCAATCAAACTGGGTTAGCTCAATTGATGACATCTAGATCCAAACCCTTATTTGTGTGACCCAGTTAAGTTCAATTTTGTATGGTAATGACACATGTCACGATCTCCATTATCGACATCATCAAAACACCTTTCGATGGATCAGAACTTTTCTGATTCATACAATTAGAATGATTGATCATCAAAATCATTCTAGTTGCTCTCAAAATCCACCAGTAACACCTAGCGGTATATGGTGGCAACCTATCAAAATTGAAAACAAACCTTTCAGTGTAGTTATCTATGTGATTGGGTTCTTCTATCTTGAGTCTCAACTGGATTAGGGTTAAGGTAAACTCGTCAAACCTAATATCTATCATATAAATTAATCATTTGATTCAAGTTCAATGTGAAATCCTAATAGAAACTCTTTCTATCATCTTCACTCTGCCATGGCCATGGACTTAAGAACTCAATCTCATGATTATTATAGGGCTACTCCTTATCTACCGAGGTAGATAGATCTCTTATTGGTGTAAGCCAATTCCTACAATGAACATGCTATAGCCAACATACACCTCAGGATTTTAAATGGCTAGGAGATCGAGTAATGGTGTAGTCAAACTATAACATCCTCAAGGTGAACTGTCGATGCACCTCAGGTCAAAGAACTAGACACACCTACTGCAACATTAAGCCAGTCATCGATGAGAAGGTAGACTTTCTTATGACTACTCGAGGTGGTCACGCTCAGTGCCCTTGTTCTCTAATGAGTACCTGCACTCTCACTCCAGTGTCTCCATACCATAGATTCAAGACACATCTATTCCAAGAAAGCCATCATACACCAACCTTCTAGATTGATCACCATCCTCATGATGATCCTATGGTCAGGAGTAGTTTATAAGTTAATTATGAAAATTCATGTCTTAAATTTTTAACTCTTGAAAATATGAATTGTCATTACTATTAACTCAAAGGATGTATCATAAACACTTTAAATCACACTTTGATAGAAAATAATCTTTTTGTTAATTTATAGTTAAAATTATAAAATTGACCTTAGAAGTGTATTACAAGTGATAGCCAATTTGGCTTCTAGGGCACACATCTAACAATTGGCTCCAGAAGACTGGGATGGGTGTGGCCTAGGGCTAGGATAGGAGTTATCCTAGGATGAAGGTGGCGTGTAGCCCTGCACAGACTTAAGATTCAGATGTAAGGATCTTGAGGGGGCTTGATAGGTACTCTAGAAACCTGAGACATAAGATGGAGCAAAGGACCAAAATTAGGAGAAGAATCACCTAAGACAAGAGGCTAACACAAATGGTCTGACTCAGATATGCGATCGAGCCAGCTCGAGCTGAGACCGAGCCGACTTGGGGTGCAGTCGAGTCGGCTGTCTCAGGCAGACAAAAGATAAGGTTCGGACGATATGCAGTCGAGCCAGCTCGATTCCTGATAGAGCTGGCTTGATGGTGGCAAATAGAACTTGATGGAATTTTTCTATTTGAGGTCTTAAGGTCTAGTCCAATAAGATCTTAAGGTAGCTAACACATGTATGGGTCGGGATTAGATCCAGGGGGTGAGAGCATGGGAGACATAGGTGTACATGGGCTCGATGAGTGCTTTCATAATTGGGTTAGCTTAGGAGAGTTTTTTAGTTGGAGTTTGGATTTATTAGAGTTCATGTGGTATAGCAGAAATCCTAAGGTATATAAACTCAGGTATTGTAATCTTTACAAGAGAGTGGAATCAATATACAACTTTTCTCCCTAACTCTCTTCTCTCTATTTTCTTTGGTTCCAATGCCATGCCTTAGGTGCTGCCATCAATTTTTCTTACTCTTCTTCATATTTTTGGATTAATACCTAGGTTTGCGCAAGAGATCGGATATACGACTGTGGTTTCAAGTAGCCATAGGTATAACAATTGGAATCAAATCAATACCAATTATTCCAACACTTGGTATCATAGCTAGGTGATGCGCTAACACAGCTCAGAATCTAATTGCCTAGAATCCACCAGCACAACCTAGAACCTACCAACATGATCAACTATTTAAAAAAATGTCTTGAAATTCAATCCATAATAAGCTTAGAACAAGATCAAGGATGATGAATGGAGTCCAATGAGTGCAAGAACAACCCAAACAAAGTCCAGACGGAGAAGTTATGTTTAAACGAAGGTTGGGATGAGGCAGCCAACCCTCGGGCCTACTGGAAGGGCCCATAGGTGGTGGTGGCCAGTGGCAGCATGGCCCAAACTGGTAGCACATGGCGATGCTGGGCCAGTCCAGGCATGCCAGCATGCATGGGCATAGGCCTTTCTTTTTTGAATTAGAATGAACGGGACGGGGGGATGAAAGACAAAGAAAGGGATCAGGGGGCTTTATGATCGGAGAAAAGGAAGGGGCATGGTTGATGTGTCACTGGGTCGGTGGGGAACCCGTAGGAAGGGGGGACGACCCACCGAATTCACATCAGAAATCTCCAACATGAACACAAACAAAATTGTCAAATTTCGTATAGAAATAAAACGAACCACTTCTATTCTCGGAGCTGAGGTATATGAAGAATTGCTTTTTGGTCCCTTTCGTCCCGCATGGGAGCTCAACCCAAATGATGAAGCATAGTCCACCATAGACTGCCAGCTCACAGAGCCTTGCATAGACCATCTCACCAATTCTCAAGATATTTCATGCAGTCCACAATACTATTCCATGGATCGATCATGATCCAATCGATCTAGTTCAAGCCGATCATGATCGAATGGCTGCAATGCGATCTGGCTTGATTAGGCGATATAGGGTGCTATTTTGCACGATTCGATGGCTAGGAGAGCTTTCGATCATGATTGGATGGCTAAGAAGAAATCCAAAATTGATCGAAAAGCTGTATGTATGATCCGATGGCTTAGGAGGAAGCCGCTCGTGATTGGATGGCCAAAAATTGATCTCGGATGTATTTGGGACTGGATTTCCTACTAAAATACTATTTTTGGATTTCTGGAGTCTATATAACTCTGATTGACAAACCATTTTTTGTGTCAAAGAGCTAGTGATGTCTTAGAGATGCTGAGAGTCTTCTTAAGGGGTTTTAGAAAATTTTTATAAAAATTTTGAGACTTCTTATTAAGAGACTCCTAAATAAAGATTGAGTGATAAGTTTTTCTTGTATTATTTATTTTTTTCTGTCTCATAGTGAAGTTTGCACGCCCTATGGGGATAAACCTTGGTCTAATCTATGTATACTTGATTGTGTGCTTTCTTATTTTATATTCTTCTTTCTTTCTCTTATAGTATCCATACATGATCGAGTGCAATGCAAGTAGTATCAAGAAGATCCTAGGGTCATGGTGTCCTGATCAAACTCCATAACAATTGGAATCAATGTGAGTTGATATTCCAATAATTGGTATCAGAGCGAGGCAATACTATCATATGTAGTTGCCTAGATTGTGATGGTGTTGATCGAGATCAAAGAAGATGGAGAAGACAAGCATAATCAAGGTGGAGATCAATCAGTCTGATGGAAAGAGCAATTTCTTCTTATGACAAGCAAGGTTGAAGGACGTGCTCATCCAACATGGATTGATCGATGCTCTCTTGAATGAAAAAAATTCAGATACCATAGAGGAGAGGATCTGAGAGCGGTTATAGATGTAGATGATGAGTACTATTCTACATGTTCCTACAGATGAGGTGGTGATCTATGTACTTAGCAAGACTTCCGATAGTACTATGGTTGAATCTTGAGTTGTACATGATGAAGTCTCTCACCAACACTCTCTTTGTTTGGAGGCAGTTCTACCAACTATAGATGACCAAGGGATAGAGCATGCAAGGGCACCTCAATCACTTTCAAAAGATTCTCATCGATCGTCTCAGTGTAGGTGAGAAGGTTGAGAAGAAAATCAAGGCATTGGTCTTGCTAGCATCGCTTTCCTCTTCATATGAGTCCTTGGTGACTACTCTTCTAATAGGAAAGAGCACCATCAAGATGGATGAGGTTACTATGGCGATTCTTCAGAACGAGATTCTTAGAAGAGAGAACCCAGCTTCGAATTTAGATGGTGATAGCTCAACTTTGGTGGTTTTGGAGGAGCAGGTGGCAACAAACGAAGTGGCAAAGGATCATGAGGAGGACAATCCAAGTCCAAGATAAGGGATCTCAGTAAGATAAGATGCTATCGATGTGACGAGTTGGGGCATCATGTCAAGGATTGTCCATGCTCAAGGATCAGATAAGGGCTACTGCAGTAATGGCCAGTGGCAAATCAAAGGATGATATCCTGGTGATATTTTTGATGAGGTATCTACTTCTTCTCGATAGTGGATTTTGGATTCTATATGCATATATCATATTTATTGCAAAGAGAAATATTTTGACTTTGTGGAGAGCAGTGAGGATACTGTTCATCTGCCAGATGGATCGAGTTGTGCAATCAAAGACATTGAGATGGTCAGCTGGAGGACACATGGTAGTGGAATGAGAAGATTGGGGGAGGTTCGATACATACCTAATTTTAGGTAGAATCTTATCTCACTAAGCAGATTGGATTCAAATGGCTACAAGAGGGTAGCTGTTGATAGAATCCTGAAGGTCATACATGGCAATAGAATTATTCTAGAGGGAAAAAAGAAGATGAAAGAACATTAATATCTAATAGGGAGCCTAGTGTGAGGTGAAGCTTCAGGAGCTAGAAGGAGCTTAGTGTGAGGTTGAGCTCCAGGTAAAGGTGGATTGGGCCCAAGATGAGACTCGAGAGGACTAGAGACGACATCATAGAATGAAGTTTTTATTACTATAGAAGACTTTTTCAAGCAGATCTTTGATCAGAGTGGACACAGCTATTGATGGAGGTGGGATCGAGTGGCCTGACTCGACTCCTATATTTGCCTATCCATGAGACAGCAGGCGTACCCTAGGGCATAGGGGCGAGATGGATCACAAACTCTTAGAGATAGGTAGAGGCTAAATATCGAGTCAAGATGGAGATTGTTAAAAAAAATATCTTAAGATTCAGTCTATAATAAGCCTAGAATGAGATTCAGGATGACAAATGGAGTCCAACGAGCCTAAAAATAGGCCACATGGAGTCCAAACGAAGAAATTACGTGCAAATGATGGTCGAGACAAGGCAGTTTGCCCTCAGACCCACCAGAGGGGCCCACAAGCGGCATCGACTAGTGGCATCATGGCCCAAACTAGTAGCGTGTGATGATGTTGGGCCAGCCATGCGCTGGGCTAGCTCAAGCATGCGAGTGCATGCAGGGGCACGTGCGAGCCACATGGGAGCTCAGCCTAGGTGATGGAGTGCGATCCACCATGGACCGCCGGCTCATAAAGCCTTGTATAGACCATCTCATCGATTCCTAGGCCATTTCATGTAGTCTATAGTATTGTTCCATGGATCAATCATGATCTGACAAATTTGGTTCAAGCCAGTCATGATCGGATAGCTGAAATGCAATCTGGCTTGATTAAGCAGTATGGGGTTCTATTTTGCATGATCCGATGGCCAAGAGAGTTCTCGATCATAATTAGATAATTGAAAAGCAATCTAAGTTTGATCAAGAGGCTATGTGCATCATCTGCCAGCCCAAGAGGGAGCCAGTCTTGATCGAACGACTAGAAATGTATCTCGAATGTGTTCGAGACTGCATTTCCTATTGAAATACTATTTTTGGATTTTTGGAGTCTATATAACTCTGATTGATGAACTATTTATTGCATCAAAGAGTTGGTGATATTTTAGAGATACTGAGAGGCTTCTTTGAGAGTTTTTGGGAGCATTTTTTAGCTTTTTATTAAGAAACTCTTGTACAAGGATTGAGTGGTAAGTTTTTCTTATATTGTTTATTTTTTCTTTCTCTTATAGTGAAGTTTTCATGTCCTGTGGAGATAGATCTTGGTCTAATCCATATATACTTGATTATGTGCTATCTTATCTTGTATTCTTCTTTATTTCTCTTATAGTATTCGTATGTGATCGAGTATAATGCAAGTGGTATCAAGAAGGTCTTGTGGTCATGGTGTCCTAGCCAGACTCCACAATAATCGATATCAGAGTGAGTTGATATCCTAACACACAACCATCGACATGACCCAAAACTCATTGATGGGGATTCTCTTTAAAAATTAAAAAAATAAAAAAATAAAAATAAAAAGGAGGCTTAGATTTACCATTTAATCATGCATTACAATGCTACTTTTGGTATCTGCTACAACTCAACCAAATCAGCTATGAACAATTGCTCGCTAAATAGTTGCAGGCTATCCAAGCTCGCCTTATCGTTCGAAATTGTTAAAATATTTATAGAAGAAGAGAAAAAATAAGAGAGAAATATCACTAAATTATACTAAGAATTAATCATCATAGCCTCTTTATAAAAAAAGAAAGAAATAAAAGGAAAATAATTTTTCAAAATAGGAAAACATGATACGTAGATGTAGAAAATAATAAAATAAAAAATGATATAAACTAGGATCGAAGAGATGAGTTTGATCGATCCCACATCTTCAAATCCTAATTAGGATGAACCAAAATTGGAGTGATGAGGATCCGACCCCATAACCTTTTGACTCTTACTTCATTATCTTGAACCAATGGAACTAGGTATATTAATATGAGAATATTAATCTAAGAAAATTAACATCAAGCTTTAACCAGATGTATGACAGGAAATCAAAATGCACGAACAAAATTTGGTCCCACATAGTTGATTTCTGGCAATCTAAAGAATAGTTATTGCTTAAAATTTAGATAAAAGTGCATACACTAACTTAATGCAACAACACTATAGATAGATTCTTATTTTTTCATAAAAGATCGAGATTATCTTGTGTAGAAAAAAATGGATGTTCCATCCCCCTGAATCATTGTAAAGACACATCTAAATACTCAGTATTAAAATATCTCTTGTGGCAATCTGCCTCCTTTATCATCAAAAGGAAAAAGAGTGTGAAATTTAAGGCTAAGAGAACAAACAAAGAAACCTAATTTACCATCAAAAGGAAAAAGAGTGTAGAATGGTTTAGCAACTAATTGAAATTATGCTGGTTGAACTTGGAACCATTTGTGGGAATAAAAATATAATTGAATTGCTGAAATTCTTGATGTATATGTTGAGGTCTAGTCAAACCTAAACTAAGGTAAGTAGAATAGAATAGAAGTAAGATGTAGAAAGGCTAAAGAATAAGAAGGAAAGCAAAGCATGCATAATTATGTTTGTGAATCTGGTAGTATGATGTTAATATATGTGTATCACTTTTATAGAAGAGAAGGAAAGCCCGAGGGGTGCTTTGGATAAGTCAAGCACCAAGGTAGTGTAGTAGTTATTTTGAGGTGAGTGGCTTCTCCATCTAACTTTAGAATGCGTTCATTGTATTTTTCCTATGAAAAAGGTTATCTTTGGCTTACTATCAGAAGATACATATTGTTATATAAATATGGAACAACATGCATATATGTTGTGTAATTTTTTTTGATAGCACATTATCCATTTTGAATTGAAAGGTTTAAGTCAGCTTATTAATGTTTGAGCTTCTATTAAACATTTCTTTCATTAAAAGTGACATATAGGAGTGATCAACCTATAGAGTGTGGTCATAGTATCACTTTTTACACAGCAGCACCATAATAGCAGAAAATTAGCAGCAATATAAACAAGTATGTCCAGTGGGGCAATATAAATAGTATGCCTAGTGGGACAATATAAACAATATGCCCAATAGGGTAATATAAACAGTATGCCCAGTGGGGCTCAACAGTATCATTTGTTTCATATCAGCTGCCCATGGGAGTGGTGCCCTATGGTGTAATCAAGAACAGTCTAACAGTTTTTGCTTAAAATGCTCTTTTAGATGGCTTTATTTTTATTCAGCTTATATAAGACTTAGAAATGTATTAATAGGATGTGTTATGTGCTATATGGAGGATTTAAACTAAGCTTTTCCATTATTTTCACTATTAGATGTATTATCCATTCACTGGGACTTGGGTCTCATTATTTTTTCCTATTGTGTTTTTTCTTTGCAGACCCTCAGTGTTATAGCTCTGTATAGAAGTTGCATCATCATCAGCATCTACTTCAACATTCATACTATAAGAGGTTGGTCATACTTTATAGTGTGGGAAACTCATGTTGGTTGAGTTTGTTAGTAAGGAGAGAACATTTTGGGGTATGTTGTATATGTGGTTTGAGTAAATCTGAACATGTTACTAAGTTATACTTTAAAACTTTATGTATCCAGTTATAGCATAATGAATGAAAACTCAAGCTTATTTTTGCATAATATTGAGCTAAAAAGAGAAGATTATACTACCAGGTTAAAAATTTATGCTTAAATCAATTTGTAGCAGATTATGATAGATGAAAAGGATTTAATAGTATCTTATGAACTGCAGCATAAGATATTGGCAAACTCTACTGTTGCCCAAAGGTAGCAACCTAAGAGGAGGGGGGGTGGTGAATTGGGTTCTTATAAAATTTTAATCAAATTTATTTTCTAAACAAGTATGTGCTTTGATTTTAACCAAAGTGATGTGATAAAATGTACGCAATATAAGCAGTGGAATTAAGATAACAAAATCAAACTACAAAAGTAAAGCAAGAATTATAAGCATGCAAAGTATGCAAAGGGAGAGAAGAGAAAAGCACAAACACAAAAGCACCATGATTCATAGTGGTTCGGTGCAACCTACACCTACATTCACTCCCCAAGCTTTTCTTAGGATTTTCACTATAATCCATCCTTGATTACAGTAAGTTTGTTTTTCAGGCTCACAAACAAACCTAGTTGGTTTTCACAGGAGCACCAACCAAAATCTAACATAGTTAGTTTTCTGGGTTTACTAACAACCCAGTTGGTTTTTGGGGCTCACCAACCAAAACCTACAATGTCCAATTTTGCAACCCAGTTGGTTTTTGGGGCTCACCAACCAAAACCTACAATGTCCAATTTTGCAACCCAGTTGGTTTTTGGGGCTCACCAACCAAAACCTACAATGTCCAATTTTGAGCTTGGATGGGCCTAATCCCCAAGTTTCTTTCTCCTAAAGAAGTTTGAAAAGAAATAAAAAATACAAGTAAAGTTTCAGCATAATATAAAAAATAGAGTTTAAGCTCTAAAAAATCCTAAAGAGGAAGCCGATGATGTGCTCGGTTGAAGCTTGACTTTTCTTCAAATTATGCTTGAAAGGATGTGGAAGATGTTGGAGAAGCTTGCTTTGAATGCTCACTGAAATTTGTGCACAACTTTTTTCTCTTTTCTCTTTTCTTTGAATATTCAATGTTCCTCACCAAAAATGAAAGATTCTCTCTTTAAATCTCTTTTTTCTTACTTTCCAATTTATTCTCCACCTTTAAATATCTTTAAAGATGGTTGGAGTAAGAGTTCTAGCCATTGGGAGCTCTAAAATAGTCATTGGAGTCGAAAAAGAGCCATTACAAAACTATCCGTTGAATGTTATCCGTGCAGAATAAGACCTCTCGATTTTTTACGAGACCTCTCGTCAGATTTCGAAACCTCTCGATTCTAAATCAAGACGTCTTACCGAAACCATAAGATCTTTTGAGAATCCTGTAAGATCTCTCACTCTTAGAGCATAGAAACTAAGTTTCTGTCTCCTAAGATCGAGACATCTTGAGTTCTAAATAAGACGTCAGAACTATGAGATCTCTCAAGAATCCCATGAGATCTCTCAAAATCATGCCAGATAGTGTTTGGACGTGCCAGTCCACTCGAGAGCTCTTGAAAAAATTTTGAGACATCTCGAAAACTGCTCCAAAACTATTTTGAGGAATTTTTTGCACCAATCAAGGGGATTTGATTTTTATTTGATTTCTACTTTATGTCTTTCTTGTTTTGATCAAAGAGCTCTCTTTCTTCTTATCTTTGAAAGCTTAAGAAAAATCTTTTCTTTAAGAATCTTGACTTGATGAATTTTTGTAGATCTTTTCTTGAAATGATTCTTCAATTTAAATACCTGGAAAGACCTACATCCACTCATGAAATATATGGTTAAATACTCAAAGCTTGACAATCATCAAAATTAATCATGGGGTCAACACTCTCCCTCTTTTTGATGATGGCAAAACTTTGAGTATATGCATAATAAATATAAATAATGTATTTTAATGCATTTTGCTAATATGTATCATGAAGACATGAAGTACTAGATCAAACACATAAATGCACACTTTATGAATGTTCTTAATTAATCTTTAGAACATTAAAACTTTAAGTTTCTTAAGCATCAATCCTTCAAGCATATACACAAACCCCTTTTTGACAACATCAAAAAGCTCATGGGAAGAAATAAGAAACCATCAAAATCAACATCAAAGAATTAAATTGAGAGATGTATTAAGTTCATTAAATCAATTTAAATGAATCATCTTTCTTTCAAAAATTTATCCTTTAACTTAAACTAAGTTTCAAATATTCATTTTAATTTTAGAAGGCTCTCCGTCTTTTAGAATTAATATGACCTTTAATCAGATTTTTAGATATGCACATTTAATCTTTAAGGAGAATAGAGCTTTTCAAAAGATTTAAACGTGAAATTAAGCATAGCATTTAATTAAATATTCAATCTTTTCTTTTCTTAAAAAATTTTAATCAATTGAGTTCGACAAAGGTATGTATCGAGAATGTATCAAGCAAAGTAAAATAAGCAATAGATAGATACATTTTCAAATTCATTTCTTTGAGTAAAAATTACTTCAATACTAATAGTTTATTTTTCTTTTAATGCTTCAATGACATTAACCATCCCTATTTTTCATAACTTTGGCTCAATTATTTTATCTTACAAGTTTTCTCCCTCTTTTTCTTTCAAATCAAGCATATTTAACATGAATTTAACTACTAAGTTTAGATTTTCTAAAATTAAAAAAAAAATTAATTTCAAGGCTCTTTTTAAAATAATTGATCATTTCTTCTTTAATATTTTCTCCCCCCTACTTTAGCAAACAAAGCTATTTTAAAATTAAATAACATTTAAAAGAATAAGCATCAATTAAGTGAAATAAGTATTAATCAAACAAAACATTCACTAAATTAAGTTCAGAAAAATATATGAGATTCTTTGAATTTGACTCAAGAGATACAATGTCAAGAGTACATCAATATAAAATAGATTTGAGACATTATATCCAATTCTTTTGCTAAAAAATAATACAATAAAATGCAAGGAAAAAATGATACCAATGATATCAAGAATGAAAATTTTCTTAGAAAGAAACTTCTTGATACCAATTAAACTAAAATTTAGACCGAATTATGATTTTCTTAATAGTTCAATACCATTTAAAGATTAATTTGCAAATTTATCTTGATACCAATGATTTTAGTTTTGAATTGATAAAGATAAATCAATTCAAATTAAATAGTTTTTAGGATTTTGAATGATAAATCAATTTGAATTGATATCAGCAAATTAATCAGGATAAATCATAAAAAAATTTTTTTAGTAATTCTTCAAAAAGATCAACTCTTTCTTTTCTTAAAAAATATCAAGAAATTATAGGTTTAGAAAAGGTATGCATTTTTGAATTTATTTCAAATAATATCATATCAAATATATACCTGTGCAAAATTAGATTTAAAATAAAAATATTTTTCTCTTTTTGCCAAAAGATAAATCAATCAAATATATGGCAAATAGTGAGCTATTTGATACCAATTACTTAAAATTGAAGTCCTCTTTAAAAATTTAGCTTTGAAGATAAATGATAATTTTCTTGGAACATCTTAGATATTAACTTCAAAAGATTCAAGAAGATCATTTTTCAAATTTAATTTTCAAAATCAATCAATTGGAATAAAATAAGAATGTTCATCAATAATTTTTTTTTTAAGATCAAAGAGTCAATCAAATCGATAATCAAGAGAGATATTCAAGAAAATTTAGAGGATCATAAAAAATAATCAATTGAGGGGTTCCAATAATCAATTTAAATAAGATCAAATAAGAGAAAACTGGATGAAGGCTTTATATGTTCAGTTCAATTAGGGAGTTTCAAATTTTTAGAAGAATTTTGATAATTTAGCTTCTTATAGGGAATGCCAAAAAAATTAATTTTTCTTGTAGGTTTAGAAATTAAAATATTCACACCCCATTAAGTATTTTTTAAATTAAATTCATTAATTATAAAATTGATATAGGGAGGCTTAAGATATCATGCTAAAATTTAAGATAAAACCATTTCACCCATAGCATGATATATAGAAGAGAGCATGTTGATTTAAAAATCAAAGTATTCAAATCATTTCAAGCATCAAAATCAATCAATCATTCTAATCTCATCAAAACATTGAGAGTATTTCAAGCAAGTAAATATGATATGAAACTACATAAATAGATTATTAGAATTAATAAAATTAAGCAAATAAATATTAATGGTATGATGTGAAAAAAATTTAGATTTTACCCAAAAGCATCATCCATCCATTTTTATTTTGAAGGCATCCATCAAAAAAATTTTTTTTTTTCATTCCATTAGATCCTTGGTGTACCTGCAAAATTATTTAATAGATTTTGGTACCCAAGTCATCTTGGATCCATGGATGTTAGAGCACATGGTTCCTTTTGGAACCCATATTTGCTTTATCAAGGCTTGGCCAATTTTTTTAAAGTTGCATTCCAAAATTTTGTAGCCAATTTGATTACATTTAAAGCATTTAATGGTATGATCTTTAGTTGAAGTTCTTGTAAAAGTATTTCTAGCATTTTGCTGCTTTCTAGAAATATTAAAACTAGTTTCTATTTTATTGAAAACAGTCCCATTAACTTTTATCATAGATTAGAGATTTTGAAAACTAATGGTAAACTTTTCAGTAATAGATTTTAGAACTTCAATCTCTCTTCTTAATTTTTTGTTTTCTCCTAAGAGCTCTTTCATTTCATTTAAAAAATTTTTATTTTCTTTTAAGGAGAATCTTAAAGTATCATTATCCTTTTTAAGCTCCATGTTTTCTTTAACTAAAGAATTTTTAGATTTAATTTATTCTTCTTTTTCTTTAGCCAAAGTATTCTTTTCTTTCAAGATATCTTCTTTTTCAGTCAATAGTTTATTCTTTTCATTAGCTAGAAGAAGATTAGATCTTTTAAGCTCTCTATTTTTCAGCCTTAGTTTTTTGTATTCATCCATTAAATCACTAAAGGCTTCAAATAACTCATCGAATGTGAACTCGGAGGAGTTTTTAGATTTTATCTCATCCTAAATGGCCATGGGGCAAAGATTTTCTACTTTCTTTTCTTCATCTGAGTTTGAAGTATCACTGTCACCCCGAATTCTTAGCATAGCTCTTTTCTTGGTCCTTTTGGGATACTTTTTGAGTAGGGGCAATTCGACTTGTAGTGTCCCCTTTTGTTGCAGTTATAACAGATGATACTCTTTCTTTCTTTTTCCTCTTTCTTTTCTTTCTTCTTCATAGTTTTCTTTATGAGGAACTTCTTGAATTTACTTATGAGTAGCTCCATGTCCTGATCATCATCTTCACTCTCTTCTTCATCTTCTTCTTCTTCCGACTCATCACTTTCTTCATGTTGTGCAATGTATTTGAAGGCGATGGTCTTCATCTTTCTTAGCTCTTCTTCTTCTTTCTTTTGAGCCAAGTTCAACTCATGAGTCATGAGTGAACCCATCAATTCTTCTAGGGATAGGTTGGTGAGGTCTTTTGCTTCTTGTATGGTTGTCACCTTTGCTTCCCATTCCTTTGGCAAAGACCTTAAAACCTTGCAAACAAGTTCATAGTTAGTAAAGATATTGCCAAGACCATTTAGAGCATTAATAATATTAGTAAATTTAGAAAGTATTTTAGAAATTGACTCATATTTTTTTATTTTAAATATTTCATATTTATGAACAAGAAAATTAATTTTGGAGTCTTTTACTTGGCTTGTTCCCTCATGAGTCACTTTCAATCTTTCCCAAATTTTCTTTGCTGATGTATAAGTGGATATTCTATTAAATTCTTGTACATTAAGAGAGCAATAAAGAACATTGATGGCTTTAACATTTAATTGAGCCATCTTCTTATCAAAATCATCCTAATTCTTTTTCGGTTTGGAAATAGACATACCATTAATTTTAATTATGGGTGTGTGTGGTCCTCTAGTTATGACTCCCCAGATGTCATAATCTAAAGCTTGTATGAAAATTTTTATTCTAGCTTTCTAAAATATATAATTTATGCCATTAAATAGTGGTGGTCTAGATATGGATTGGCCCTCAATAAATAATGAACCAAATAGGGTTGCCATGATCTTTTACATTAGATGGTTAGGTTAATAATCAATAACAGAGCACCTGCTCTGATACCAATTATTGTCCAGAGGTAGCAACCCAAGAGGGGGGGGGGCGTGAATTGGGTTCTTATAAAATTTTAACCAAATTTACTTTCTAAACAAGTATGTACTTTGATTTTAACCAAAGTTATGTGATGAAATGTATGTAATATAAGCAGCAAAATTAAGATAACAACATCAAACTATGAAAGTAAAGCAAGAATTATAATCATGCAAAGTATGTAAAGGGATAGAGTAGAAAAGCACAAACACAAAAACACCATGATATATAGTGGTTCGGTGCAACCCGCACTTAGGTTCACTCTTCAAGCTTTTCTTGGGATTTTCACTATAATCCACCCTTGATTACAGTGAGTTTATTTTCTAGGCTCACAAACAAATCTAATTGATTTTCACAGAAGCAACAATCAAAATCTAACACCGTTAGTTTTTCGGGTTTACTAAGAACCTAGTTGGTTTTTCGAGCTCAGTAACCAAAACCTACAATATCCAGTTTTGGGCTTGGACGGGCCTAATCCCCAAGTTTCTTCCTTCCAAAGTAACTTGAAAAGAAATAAAAAATACAAGTAAAGTTTCAGCATAATATAAAAAATAGAGTTTAAGCTCTATAAAATCCTAAAGAGGAAGCTGATGATGTGCTCGATTGAAGCTTGACTTTTTTTCAAATTATGCTTGAAGGATGTGGAAGATGTTGGAGAAGCTTGCTTTGAATGCTCGTTGAAATCTATGCACAACTTTTCTCTCTTTTCTCTTTTCTTTGGATATTCAATGTTCCTCATCAAAAATAAAAGATTATCTCTTTAAATCTCTTTTTTCTTACTTTTCAATTGATTCTCCACCTTTAAATATCTTTAGAGATGGTTGGAGTGAGAGTTCTAGCCATTGGAAGCTCTAAAATAGCCATTGCGGTCGAAAAATAACCATTGCAAAACTATCCATTGAAGGCTGTCTGTGTAGAATGAGATCTCTCGATGTTTTATGAGACCTCTCGATAGATTTCGAACCTCTTGATTTTGAATTAAGATGTCTCATCGAACCATGAGATCTCTTGAGAATCCTACAAGACCTCTCTCTCTCAGAGCATAAAAACTAAATTTCTATCTCTTGAAATCGAGACATCTCGAGTTTTGAATAAGACATCTCACTGGAACCACGAGACCTCTCTAGAATCTCGTGAGACCTCTCAAAATCATGCCAGATGGTGTTTGGACATGCCAGTCCACTCGAGAGCTCTTGAAAAAATTTTGAGATATCTCGAAAACTGCTTCAAGGCTATTTTTAGGGAATATTTGCACCAATCAAGGGGATTTGATTTTTATTTGATTTCTACTTTATGTCTTCCTTGTTTTAGTCAAAGAGCTCTCTCTCTTCTGATCTTTGAAAGCTTAAGAAAAATCTTTTCTTTAAGAATCTTGACTTGATGAATTTTTATAGATCTTTTCTTGAAATGATTCTTTAATTTAAATGCCTGAAAAGATCTACATCCACTCATGAAATACATGGTTAAATACTCAAACACCCAAAGTTTGGCAATCATCAAAATCAATCATTGGATCAACATCTACTCAGCTATCATGCCCTCTAGCTCTCTCTATCTATGGGGTGGGGTGTGATAATCAAAATGCTCCATCTTGCCAGATATTGTGCCAAAAATAAGTGTCTTTCACTCCAAAGCAAATGCAATTCATGCATGGTGCTACCAACATGATGATGCCATCCAATTACATATAAACATTTTCAAGATTTATGCACTATCCCAAATTTATCTGCATAGGTGGCTGATTGACTCTAAAATAAAATTGATGGTGTGTTTGTTCCATGATTAGAATTGGAGTTGGAATCATAATGAATTGGGATGAGAATTAGAATAGCCATATCTTCTAATACATTTGGTTTAGAATCAAAATTGGAATCAAAATGATATTTAAATACTAGAAAAAATATAGATATTGGAATTTGAAATATTAGAGTATTCCCACTCCCTTCAAAATTAAAATTGAAATGGGGCTCCCACCAACCAAATGACTGAAATGTGAATCACTTATTTCTATTCTCATTTTAGAATCCAACCTCCCCAACCAAATATATTTTGAGATATTGATAAGCATCAATATTTAGTGGAATGGAAAGTTAGAGATATGAAAAAGAAAAACCATAAGTTTATAGTCTCTTGACCTACATGAGTTAATTGAGATATCAAAATTAGTTGATAGAGTAAATATATAAGTGACTATCATTTTTAGGTCTTATTTTTAATATTTATTCATAGCAATTTTAATATATTTCCATGCAGACAAATATGTGCTAACATAAAACTCTAGGATTTTAACTTCTAAAAAAGCATCTAAAATATCCATAATCCTACTTGTTTATTATGTTCATTCATTTTCCTACTTTTAGAAACTATCAATTAAAATTTCACATATATATTTTAAACAAAAAATAATGGTCAAACATTTCAAATTGATTTAATAAATTTAAAACTTTGTTCTTCATTTGACCCTTTGACTTTAATTTTAATAATTAGTGCTTAAGCAATTAAATATTTGAAGTTTAATCCTTTTACACAAAGTTAGGCTTGATCTAAATAAAAGTCTTTCTTTTACGAAATAAGTTTTATTTTATTAAGTTATGGACTCAATATAACACAATCATCAAAATCCAAGGCCATGAACAAGTTAAATTGCAGTTATCTAGAGGAAAGCTCTCTTTTTTTTTATTTTTACTAACATGTGAGAGAGAGAGAGAGAGAGAGAGAGAGAGAGAGAGAGAGAGAGAGAGAGAGAGAATTCCAACCAAATATATTAATTTATTAGTTAAGTTACAAGTCTGCATAAGCCAATTATAGAACTAGTAACATGAGAATGGTATTGCAACAATCCATGCAAACTATTCTCCTATAAATAAAACAAGAGCCACACTACTTTCCTTACTCATTAAAATCCCAACAGATCTGAACCTTTATTGGTCATTATCACCAATTCAAACACTTGGTGTAGGTGAAATTTCTCTGATTGGTTTTGATGAAGTCTTTGCAGCACAGTAAGTCTCAAGGAGGGGAGGGAATAGAGAGCCATAGAGGGGGTTAGAGGAGAATAAATCATCAAAGCACTTTTGGCTAAGGCTATTGATAGCCTTGCAGCACTCAGGGGTCAGCTGGAAGTGCTAGGTGAGCAAGGAAGACAAGATGCTAGAGGTACACCCTTTGATTGCAATGATGGGTTTTGAACAATCATTAAACTTGGGGTTGCTCACCATAAAGGGAATCCTCTCTTCTTGTTCTAAGCTCCAGACTACTCTTGTGGTCATTGTCAAGATGATGATCACAAGGAGGAGCATGTTTGATGAGTTAGCCATGGTGGTGGTGGTGGTGGTGGTGAGTTGGTGATAAAGGTGGTGGATATGCTGGGAAGAGAATGAGTATGGAGGAGATTTATAGAGAAGGGGATGGGAGTTTAGTGAGTGTGTTTCGGAAAGAGCCAGTTTTTGGTTTTAATTGCATGTTATTTGCTAGAGCTTTTGGTTTGAGTTGCACCATTATTTACTAGGATGTTAATATGTGTTACCATATGTTAGTTTTTATCTTATATGCTTAACTATATACCCTTGCTACATTATGGCTTTATGCTTGCTTTTTTTTTTTTTGACATTATGGCTTTCTGCATTATAGCATTCCACAATATGACAATAGAGACGTTTGGAGCAAGGAGAATGCAGCACAAAATAGAGCCTACTAAATTGATTTTATTTCTTTAAAAAACTTAAATACCTATATTTTTCATGTGATAGAAATTTTTGAGAAGAATTTTCTAGAGATGTAATTGACCTGATGAACCTGAGCTACAAGAAATATTTTTGACTTGATTGAGCTAATCTTGATTGGGCTTAGATTGATTTTTAAGTCATTTTCAAGTTCAAATTTTGAGATTAAGCTAAGTTAATCTGTTATATTTATATAAAACAATACTCTATGGAGGAGTATTGTAGTGTTGCCATCTTAGCATCTCAGATAATTTTAGTTATGCCACGTGAATTATTATTTTATTATTAATAATAATTTAAAATATTACTTTTAAATAATAATAAATAATATTTTAAAAATTAAAAAAATAATATTTAAAAATAAAAATAAAAAAGAGATAAGAGATAAAAATATTTAATAAAATATTATTTTTAAAAATTATAATATTATTAAAATAATGATAATAATATTTTTTAAAAAATACTAATTTATTATTATTTTAAAAAGTTAACATATCATTTTTTAATCTTAAAAATAATAACATACTAATTTATTTTTCTAAAAATAATATTTTTATCAACATATCAGATGATTTTAATTATGCCATATGGATTATTATTTTATTATTAATAAAAATTTAAAATATTATTTTTAAATAATAATAAAGTAGACTCTATGAAGGAGTATTATGATGTTGCCACCTTATCATCTTAGATGATTTTAGTTATACCATATAGATTATTATTTTATTATTAACAATAATTTAAAATATTATTTTTAGATAATAATAAAATAATATTTAAAAATTAAAAAAATAATATTTTAAATAAAAATAGGAAAGGGATAAGAGATGAAAAATATTTAAAAATTATTATTTTTAAAAATAAAATGTTACAAAAATAATAATAATATTTTTTTAAATATTAATTTATTATTATTTAAAAAGATAACATATCACTTTTTAATTTTAAAAATAATAACATATTAATTTATTTTTTTAAAAATAATATTTTTATCAGCATATTAGATGATTTTAATCATGCCATGTAGATTATTATTTTATTTTTAATAATAATTAAAATTTTAATTTTAAATAATAGTAAAGTAGTCTCTATGTAGGAGTATTATGGTGTTACCATCTCAGCATCTCAGATGATTTTAGTTATACCTTATGGATTATTATTTTATTATTAATAATAATTTAAAATATTATTTTTAAATAATAATTAATAATATTTAAAAAATTAAAAAAATAATATTTTAAAAAAATAGAAAATAGATAAGAGATAAAAATATTTTAAAAATTATTATTATTAAAAAATAAAATATTATAAAAATAATAATAATATTTTTAAAAATACTAATTTATTATTATTTTAAAAGGATAACATATTATTTTTTAATCTTAAAAATAATAACATACTAATTTATATTTCTAAAAATAATATTTTTATCAACATCTTAAATGATTTTAATTATGCCATATGAATTATTATTTTATTATTATTAATAATTTAAAATATTATTTTTAAATAATAAAAAATATATTTTAAAAAATTTAAAATATAATATTTTAAAAATAAAAAAAGAAAGGGATAAAAGATAAAAAAATATTTTTAAAAGTTTTATTATTTATAAAAAATAAATATTATAAAAATAATAATAATTTTTGAAAATATTATTTATTATTATTTTAAAAAGATAACATATCATTTTTTTTAATTTTAAAAATAATAACATACTAACTTATTTTTCTAAAAAAAATATTATTTTTTTAAAAATAATATGTTTTGAGATTTAAATCGATCCATCGGATCATATTAGATCAAATCTAATAAATTATCCATAAATAAAGTATAATATTTAATCAATTTGAAAGTTAAATCTTTATATTTAATAGCCTCCAAAAGTTTAAATAAGGTATGAGAAGTGAGTGGATGGAGGTGTGATCGAGATCGACATTTATTGAGAGAGAAGAGGAGCCATGGTGGGGCGGTAGGGGGATGGGATGGCACTGGTAGGCATGGAGAAAGTATGAGAATAGAAAAAATTAAAAAAATAATAATAATAAAATATTATTTTAAAAAAAATGATAAAAAAAGAAAGAAAAGAAGAGAGAGTTTCTCTCTCTTCCTTCAGTGATGGTGTCGGAGGTGGCAGTACCAATAGGGATGTCGGAGGATGCAATCGAGATCGATATTTATTGAGAGAGAAGGAGAGTGAATAGTGGGACGGCAGTGAAGGTGGGGCGACATCTGTGGGTGGGCATGAAAATAGGTATAAGAAAAAGAGAGAAAAAAGGGTGGGGGTGCAATTAGGATCGATGTTTACCGAGAGAGAAGGAAAGCTATGGTGGGGCAACATAGGGGTGCAGCAGTACCGACGAGCATGTAGAAGATATAAAAATAAGAAAAAAAAATATAATAAAATATTATTTTATAAAATAATAAAAAATATATCATATATAAATAATAAATAAAATAAAATAAAATATAAAAACTAAAAAACATTTATTATGAATGTTTATTATTAAAAAAATTTAATAATTATAGATCGTAATTATCCATCCTGTGCAATGCATCGGTCCTCGACTAGTTTATTTAATAAAGCTTAAGTGAGCTCAATATTAAAATAAGTCCAATCAACTCAACTTCTCAAATCAAGTAGAAATCAGCTCCAGCTGATATCAAGATTGCATAAAGGCATTCAACCTTCAAAGCTTAGCTGAAGCTTGAATCAATGTATAATTGATTCGCATAGTTACTTTAGATAACAACTATTAATTAGTTATGAAATATAAGTTTTAATAAAATATTAAATAAATAACTTAGATCGATAGAGTAAGATGAGGCACCTATTCAAATCTAAATCGGCCAATATAACATCCATCCAGATCCTGAAACAAAGAATGCATTCTACATCCAAATCTAACCAAATTATAATTTTTCAACCCAAAGTACATTGTGTATTGGTTATGTTAGAACAGATTTGGTGCGTTAGTAATTTGAGAATAATTTGACCTATATCTATAGGCTCAACATTAAAATTTAGGTCATTTTGTACTTGGTTATGGGCTTATCATAAAAATGCAATTGTTGGCTTTTGCCAAGCTGCTTACATTCTAGTACATAAACTGAAGATTTGCAGTACAGGATTTCTAGCTCTACTTTCAAATTTTTTTCAAAAATTAGTTAAATATAGCAAAAAGTAAAATTAATCTAATCTATTTAGAGCTATTGATCATATAAAAAATCCTATACTTTTCATGATCTAAATATGATGTACATGCTTTTAAATTTAAAAAGTAAAATGCCAGCAATGAACATTTTACTACTATAGCTATGTGTTCAGAACACGATACCTGTGCGGGTAGCCGATCTCCACAATCCAATCACCGTTAGGGAGGTCCACTCATCACGATGTAGCCACATAGTGTGTCTGGCCTCCATGGATCGTCCACAAGATGCTCTGATCTGATCGGCTCCTTCCGAGTGCTAGCTCGATGTCGGAACCCTTCAATGGCTGATAACGACCGAACAACTTCAATCTCTATTCATGGGCTTTTTGGATGCTCTGCATCATAAGTAGACATAGAAGAGAGGTAGAGGAGGCACTCCACCAAGTTTTGTGAAATCACGACCCTCATAGCTCACAAACAGGAATCCCAAAACCTAGGTCGAAACCCTAGGATAGCACTCACCAGACCCTACGCCCTTTCTGGTTTGTTTTCTCTCAAAAATTCTCTTTTTTTTAATTTTTCATGTTGAAGGGAAAGGCTTATGCACACTTTCTCTCTCTCAGAAGGATGTGCACATGCCCGGAAGAGATCTTATTTTATTTTTGCGCAAGATTGAGTCTTCACACATGGGAGGATAAGAATGAAGTGGTTGTCCATTTGAATTCAAACTCATTTTGAATGCAAATGGTAACCAGCCCATTCTTATCCACCTGAGGCATGAGAAAGGAGGGCGTGTGCCATCTCTTTCATTGAGAAAACTCATGAGAACTCTTTCTCGTGGATTTCAAAATGGGCATAGAAGTGAGGTGGCACAGGATAAGTATCAAGGTAGTTCTTCATTCAAATTTAAATCCCATTCAAATTTGAATGACCAATCACCAAATATTATCAATTAGGGCATGAGAAACCTGATTCATGCCTTCTCTTGTGCATGGAGAATTTTCATGAGAATCATATTCTCTTAGAAATTCAAATTGGTGCAAGAAGAGAAAGATGGCGTAGGAAGATTAGTCTAACTAGTCTAAATGGATCTTATCCAATTGAACCAACCCAATTCAAATTGGTTAGGAACAATTACACCAGATTAAACCAAATAAATTTAGGCTTAATTAGGCTTAATTAAAATTTAATAAAATTAAAAATTGATTAAGTCCAATCTCTAATCAAATCAGAGATCAAACCTCCTCGGCGATTAGGTCATCTCATAACCTAATCGGATCAAACCCAACTGAATCAAATTCAATTAGATTTGAACTAAAAATCATTACTCAATTAAATTGAGTTAATTAGCAATCAAATCACTAATTAAACCACTCATAAATATAGAGACCAAATTTAATGGGTATCCAGACAATAGAGTTCCATCAAAATGAAACTCTTGATTGAAGAGTCTCAAACAAGTAGGACTCTTGATTTCGATGTCCCAAACAAGTGAACTCGTGATCATAGAGTCCTAGACTAGTAAGACTCTTAATCATAGAGTTTCAGATAGATAGGACTTAGAGTCTCAACCTAGTAGGACTCTCGATCGAAGACTTTCAATCCAATAGGACTCTTGACCATAGAGTCCTAGTCCAGTGGGACTCTTCATCAGCTATCAGATCAGGTAGGAACCTCTAATATGTGTGACCCCGTAGGTTTGAACCTAAGCTGGTAGCATAGGAATCACTTCTTGCACTAATCAAAGTGACCATCTAGCAATGGTACCCGATGTTCAGATAGATCGAATAGTCATAATCACAATATTCAGAACCTACATAAATATGGTTACTGCATAATTCATCCCTTTAACCTTTATGTATAGGATGACTCAGAGTTAAACTATCAACCCTGAAAAATACATCCAAATTATGTCACAAAGCAATCAGTCCCATGATCCCTCACTAGGACTACCCTGGCTAAGGATTTGCTAAAATAAAACATAATTGAACACATCTCCTAAAACTAGGAGTGGTCAATCCTATCTTGATATGCGCACTAACTTCTTAAGTACTAGACTATGCCTAGAATTCTTTCATTACTGAATTAGAAATTCAGATAGTCTGGCATAAAAGTATAGTGAGTTGCTTGAAAGTCACCACAGTGATCTAAGATAGAAGGGACACTTATATCCATATTCCATCAGAGCAAATTTTGATAGTAGAAAAGCTCCAGAATCGATCATATTTAGTGCAGATGTACACTTACATCTCACCTGTATGCCATACCAGTATCTCCATACTTCTTGGTTAAGAGGACAACTAATCTATATGGCACATAATGATATATACTTGATAAATATTATCATCCTTGATAACAACATATCATTTGGTCGTAAACTCATTTAAGGACTAAATGATAAATTCTTCTTTATCGATTCTAAATAGTCCTAAGGACTTCACCACAATATAGGAGTTTATTAAAAGATGAAAAATTTATGATAAAAATACTAAAATAATTTTTATTTATTTATAATTTATATATAAATGCAAACATTTAGCTCAACCATCAATAAGCTGACGATTGACTTTGGAACACTATTATTAATAATCTCCCATTTGGACTAAAGTCAATCGGTGCATTATCTAATTCCCATCTTCGACTTGAAGTCATTGAACTCCTTCACTATAACAGCTTTAGTGAATGGGTCGACTAGGTTCTTCTTTCTGTTGATCTTCTAAAGGTCGATATTAACTCGATCCATGCTCTTCCGAATAAGGTTGTAGTGGTGCAAAATATGCTTCGTCCATTGGTATGCCTTCAAGTCCTTTACTTGAGCAATGGCTCTAGAGCTATCATAGTAGAGCAGAATTAGACTATTAAGAAAGAGTGCCAATTCGAGCTCGATGATAAATTTTCTCAGCCACACTGCTTCTTTGGCAGCATCTGATGTAGCTACATATTCTGCCTCATAAACTAAGTCGGCCACGGTGTGCTGCTTGAAACTCTTCCAACAGACAGCTCCACCATTAAGGATAAACACATATCCCAACACACTCTTACTATCATCATGATTAGACTAAAAACTAAATTCTGTAAACCCCACAAGTCTCCAATCCAACTCATCATAAACAAGCCACTGGTCCTTGGTATTTCTTAAATACTTTAGGATGGTTTTAACAAGCTTCCAATGGTTCTATCTTAAATCAGATTGGTATCTACTCACTACTCCTAGTGAGTTTGCTACATCTAATCTTGTACATGTCATGACATATATGATGGAATCCACAGCCATAGCATATAAAATTCTACTCATATGCTCTCTCTCTTGAGGTGTTGTCAGACAATCCCTTTTCGAGAGAGAAATTTTATAGCCTATCGATAGATAGCCTTTCTTGAAATTCTTCATGCTAAACTATTTCAGCATAGTGTCAATATACGTGGACTAGGATAATCCAAGTAATCTCTTAGATTTATCTTTATAGATTTCCATCTTTAGGATGTAGGAAGCTTCTCCTAGATTCTTTATGGAGAACTATGATGATCGCTAGATCTTTATTCCTTGTAATATAGGGACATTATGCTTAATTAAGAGAATATCATCCATATACAATACTAGGAATACAACAGCTGGACCATTAGCCCACTTATATATGTAGGACTCTTCTCCGTTCTTAATGAAGCCATACGTCTTGATCATCCTATCAAAACGTAGGTTCCAACTCCAAGATGGGACCTTTGAAGCTCGCACACTTTAGACTCATCTATGGATGTGAACCCTTCGGGTTGCATCATATATACCTCTTTGTCCAACTCTTCATTCAGAAAAGTTATCTTCACATCTATTTGGTAGATTTCATAGTCTTAATGGATAGCTATCGTAAGCATGATCCGAATAGACTTGAGCATTGCCACAGAAGAAATATCTCATCATAGTCTATATCATAACGCTGACGATATTTCTTGACAATCAGATGGGCTTTATAGATCTCTACCTTCTTGTCTACATCCCTTTTCCTCTTGAAGACCCATTTACACTCTATGAGTTTTACCCTTTCGGGTGGATCAACCAATGTCCATACATCATTGACCTTCATGGACTCTATTTTAGATTTCATGGCCTCAAGCCATTTCTCAAAGTCAAATCTTTGCATTGAATCCATATAAGTGATCGGATCCTCATCATTCTCATCGAGTTTGATAGGATCACCATCCCGAAATAAAAAACTATAGTATCTATTCGATTGACATGGTGCTCTACTAGATCGCCTTAAGGGTGCATATTCATTGGGCATCGGATTTAATCTAATTAAATTTGATTCAGGTTTAGAAACTTGTGTCGATTTTTTCATCTATCGAACTTCCTCAAATTTAACTTTAAAGGCATTAGTTCCTTCACCAAGAAACTCCTTTTCTAAAAAGATCGCTTTAAGGCTGACAAATATTTTTTGCTCATCAACTAGGCAGAAGTAATACCCTTTGACTTTTTTTGGGTATCCTATAAAATAACACTTGTCAGACCTTGGTCCAAGTTTGTCCGTTACTAAATGTTTGACATGAGCCAAACACCCCCAAACCCTAAGGTGTGAGAGTATAGGCTTATGCCCTATCCATATCTCATATGGTGTTTTGGCAATAGACTTACTACAAACCCTATTTAGAAGGTAATAAGCCATCTCAAGTGCGTATCCCCAAAGGAAGAAAGGCAGACCAGTAAACCCCATCATGGATCGAACCATGTCCATGTTAGGATTTATGGTGCTCCCCAGCCTTGGAACTCTACGAGAGAAGCTAGGGTGTTGGCTCTAGAAGACTAGGATGGGTGTGAGTCCTAGGGCTAGGATAGGAGTTTTCCTAGGATGAAGGTAGCGTGTAGCCCTGCACAGGACTCGAGGTTTAGGTATGACAATCTTGAGGAGCTTGGTAGGTGCTTCGGAGACCTGGGACATAAGGTGGAGCAAAGGATCGAAGCTAAGAGAAGAATCAGCCAAGATAAGGGACTAACATATAGATGGGCTAACTTGGATACACATTTGAGCTAGCTTGGGCTAAGGTCAAGCAGGCTTAGGGTGCAGTTGAACTGACTGTCTCAAGCAGATAGAAGACAGGATTTAAGTGATACGTAGTCGAGCCAGCTCAACTCCTGACAGAGCCAACTCGGCAATGGCGAATAGAATATACAGGATTTTCTATTTGGTCTGAAATAGGATTTTATTCTAGGAGTCTTAAGGTCTAGTTCAATAAGGTCTTAAGGTTGCTAACTCATGTATGGGTCGGGTTTAGATCCAAAGGATGAGAGCATGGGAGACATGGGTGTACATGGGCTCGGTGAGTGCTTTCATGTATTGGATTAGCCAAAAAAAATTTTGGTCAGGCCTAATAGCTATGTATAAATACATAGGTTGTATTAAGATTTTAGAGTGTGGATTGAATACAGATCTTTTCTCCCTCAATCTCTCTTCTCTCTTCTCTGTAGAGTTGCCACCCCAAGGGGGCACCTATCTCAAGCCCAAGGAGGAAGGCGCCCCATCATAGATCTAGATTGCTAGATTGGTGGTTTACTGCCCTTAGAGAATGTCAAAGGTCTCCTCGGATCCATGCTAAAGATCAGGAGCTTCCGTAACATGGTATCAGGGCTAGGTGATACCATGGTGATGTACCAATAATTGGTATCAGAGCTAGGTGCTGCACCAATAATTAGTATCAGAGCCTGATGGTGCATGAAAGTGAAGGAGAAGTCATACAAGAAGAAATCAAAAATTTGCATAAGTATTTCATGATATGTCTTGAATCTATCTTTGTTATTGCCATGGTTTGGCCAGCCAAAAATAGTGGATTGAAGGTAGAGGCTAAGAGGATTAATGAGAAGAACTATTTTTTGGGATGGAAGGTTTGGGTGCATGATTTTTTGATCGATCTTGGTTGGAGAGATCGGGGTGTCTGATAGGTGACAGGGTTCTCTAGGAAGATGGACAGTGTGGGGCTGTTTGATGGATGAAGAGAGGTTTCTCAAGGGATAATGGTCGAAGAAAAGTTGAAGAAGAGACTATACATCCTTCGGTTGCAGGGAGGTGGGAGAAGTAGTCAGGGATGCATTCAATAGTTTGACCAAAGCATGGATTTATGAAGCCTTGGAGGTGATGGAGATGGATGATCCATGAAGGTCCAGCAGGTAGTGCTGGATGGCTGATCTTGGATCAGGTTTCTTCTATAGGAGCACTAGGGAGAGTTACGATTTAGGTGGAGGATAGTTTATGTACAGCAAGAGAGGATCCGGATATCTATGAAGAGGTAGTGTCGAGATGAGGTAGGGAGTGCTGGAGTGATGCAGTAGTGCTTTCCCTAGAGGCATAAGATTGAGAGAGGCTCGACGGTGCAGCAGCTGAGGGAGGTATCTCAGCAAAGAGTATCAAGAGACATCTTAGAAAGATCAGGAGCATGTCTTAGGGAGAGCCAGGAAGTCTCAGGAGCCTTAGGATGAGATAGGTGGGTCTGAGTCAAGGACTGGATTGAGCTGTAGTTTTTCTAGGTGCAACTGAAGCGATGGCTGGTGCAGAGGTAGAAGAGGAGAAAGGCTAGGATGGAATTTCCTAAGGTTCAGTCACTTGATTCAAAAGAGTTGGATGAGCTCTTGGATTTTGGAGGTGCTCGTAGGTTGCGTAGGTATTCGAGATAGCTTCGAAGGGGTCCGTAAAGTGTGGAGGGTCCGAAGGAGTAGCGATTGTGTTCAAGGTGCAGTGGTAGGCCCAATAGTGTAGCATTGGATGGTTAGCCTTGGATGACTCAATTACAGAGTTAGGATCTTCTATGGCATCAGGGGGACCTTGATTTCAGATGGAGCACCTGATAGAGGTGGCTTCACCGATGGAGATATGACATGAGTTTAGAGCAGAGGAGTGCAGGAGGACCAATATCCTAGCACCAATGCTGGAGATGCATAGTTTTAGGTGGAGCAGCACGTGTGGAAAAGACTGGCGAAGTTCTGAGGAGATCGTGTTAGGATATGCAGCGAGTGATGGTATAGGAACGCTATGGAATCTTAAGGAAAGTCCAGGATAATTGATGCAGCTGCCAAGCAGAAAGGTTCCTACAATTTCTAAGGTGGTGCATAGGTGCAAGCCAAAGTCTTCAACGATGGAGGCAGTCATCCTAAAGGCCTCAATGGTGCATAGTCGCTGAAGAGGATTGATGGAGGTGATGTTGGCATAAGAGACTATCAGGATGCACAGTGACAGTGGGATCAATCTGGAGAGCATTACTAGGGTTTGCTAATGCTTGGGGCACCAAGATGAAGATTATTAGGATTTGTGGTGCTCCCAAGCCTTAGGAGGCCATGGGAGGAGCTAGGGTGCTGGCTCTAGGAGACTAGGATGGGTGTGAGTTCTAGGACTAGGACAGAAGTTCTCTTAGGATGAAGGTGATATGTAGCCTTGCACGAGACTTGAGATTCAAGTGTGAGGATCTTGAGGGACTTGATAGGTGCTCTGGAGACCTAGGACACCAGATGGAGCAAAGTACCAAAGCCAGAAGAAGAATCAGTCCAAACAAAAGGCTGACACATAGGCAGGCTGGCTCGGATACGCAAGCCAGCTCGGGAAGAGGTCAAGCCGGCTCGGAATGCAGTCGAGCCTACAGTCTCCGATAGATAGAAAAAAGGGTTTGGGCGATACGTAGTTGAGCCAGCTCGACTCCTGACAGAGCTGGCTCGACGATGGTGAACAGAGCATATGGAGTTTTCTATTTGGTCTAGAATAGGATTTTATTCTAGGGGTCTTAAGGCCTGGTCCAATAAAGTCTTAAGGTGGTTAACTCATGTATAGGTCGGATTTAGATCCAAGGGATGAGAGCATGGGACACATAGGTATACATGGGCTCGATGAGTGCTTTCATTTATTGGATTAGCTAGGAGAGTTTTTGGTCGGGCCTAATAGCTATGTATAAATACATAGGTTGTATTAGGATTTTAGAGTATAGATTGAATACAGATCTTTTCTTCGTTAATCTCTCCTCTCTCTTCTCTCCAGAGTTGCCGCCTCAAGGAGGGTGCCTCCCTCAAGCCCAAGGAGGAAGGCACCCCATCATAGATTTAGATTAGTAGATTGGTGATTTGCTACCCTTAGAGAATGTCAAAGGTCTCCTTAGGTCCATTCTAAATATCAGGAGCTTCCACAATATGATATTAGGACTAGGTGATACCATGGTGATGTGCTAACAATTGGTACCAGAGCTAGGTGCTACACCAATAGTCCAATAGGGTCTGATTTCTTCTTTTAGATATACCATTATGTTGTGATGTTCCAGGAGAAGTCCATTTGGAGAGTCTCTTATTCTTCCTTAGGTATGTCAGAAACTCGTTGAAAAGGTACTCACCTCCTCGATCAGATCGAAGAGTTTTAATACTCTTTTTAATTTGCTTTTCTACCTCATTATGGAATAGTTTGAACATTTTAAATAACTCCAACTTATGCTTTATTAAATAGATGTACCTATACATCGATAGGTCATCCATGAAGGTTATGAAGAAGAAATATCCACCTCTAGCACTTGAGCTTATGGGTCCATATGTAGAATATACTAGACTTAGGAGTTCACTGGCTCGCTCATCTTTTCTAGTAAAAGATGATTTAGTCATCTTATCAAGAAGACAAGAATCATAGGTTGGAAGTGATTCACAATCACCAACTTCAAGAATTTCTTCTTGAGCCAACCTATTTATTTTATTTTTATTGATATGACCTAGCCTATAGTGCCAAAAATAGATTTCAAACACATCGTCTAATTTAGGATGTTTATCAAAGGACTGAACTACATTAACAGACTATGATAGTAAGTAAATTATATTATTTAATTGCCGAACAAACATCGTAACATCATTCAAAATAACATTACAAATATTTTCTTTTATTGAAAATTCATAACTGTACATGGCCAAAAGGGCTACATAAATAACATTCAATAAAAAGCTTGGACAATAATGATAATCATTTAGAATTACATTACAAGAATTGATTATAAGGTTCATAATTTCTAAAGCTAGAACTGGAACTTGTCTTCCATCTCCAACGTTCAGGAACCTCTCACCTTCAACAAATCTCCTACTGACCTACAAATCCTGCATTGAATTACAAATATGATAAGGGCTTCCAGTATCTAATACCAAGGTAGTAAAATGATATATCGAGAAGTTACAAGTTGTTATCATATAATTACCTTGCCCAGCAACTCTTGCTTCTTTCTCAGCCTATTCGTATCTAGGGAGACAATGTACTAAGGATAGTTCCTCTTCCAGTGCCCTTGTGATGCATGCTAATTTATAGCTATGGCAAGTGCACCAGTCGATCAAGTAATAAAGTGAATGAGTAGAGTATCATCCTTAGAGGATTGGAAAATAAGTACTGAAAAGCTCTTTCCTATGCTTTATTTAGAAGATCGATTTATGAGAATAAGAAATTAAAGAAAATAATAAAAAAAAAATAATTAAAAGTTTTTAATTAAATAGAGAGAGTGTAAATTATTAGGGTTTTAAATTCAAGAGCAATGGATTACTAAGGCAATCGGTTCACCAACTTAGTCAATACAACATTCAGACTTTTAGATTAATTTTATTTCATGTGATGGTGGAGTCTCCTAATTTATTCACTACCCTTTGGTCCAGGCATAGCAAAACTATTAATATTTATTAATTACCCTTTGGTCTAGGTGTAATTTAAATAAATATTAATGCATTAGGTTTTGTGAAACTCTCTAATTAAAATACGCTGCGTCCAAAGCGCACTAAAATTTCCGCATGCATATGAATTCTAATTTGATTCATAATACAAGGTATATAATCAAGAAGCATTAACATAGATGTATTTAGTCCATAACATCTATGTTCATCAGATCAATTAGAAGATGGCCAGTAATCTAAAAGCATTAAGATCAGATTTATATACTCCTCATGAACAAAATTTAAAAATAAATCATACTGAATATTGAATGAAAAGAGTGGCTACACCTTAGCCTTAGTAAAAGAAAATTTAGTTCATGATAACAAGTTCAAAAACAGCAAATAAAATAAAAAGCATAGAGAAATTAGACTGTATAATTGCTGAAATTGATTGTCTGCTGCTCTTGATGCGGAGAACTTGGCGAAGAAGAAGAGGCTCCTTGATCGATGTCTTGATCGTCGAAGAAAAATCAAAAACCCTTTTTGATTTTCTCACAAATCACTTTTCTTTTTTCTACCTCTCTCCTCTTTCTTTCTCTCTCTCTCTCTTTTTCTCCCTCTCTCTCTTTCTCCCCGTCTCTCTCTTTGTCTCTCTCTGATTTTTTCTCTTTTTTTTCATGACAACACTGGTTTTTTATAGAATAAGAGATTGATTTTCTCCAAAATCCATCAAAAATTAGGTTTTAGACTCCCAAAATAACTCAAATTAGGATCTAGGTAATTCTGCCCATTAGATCTTGATCAAATGGTCCAAAAACCAGTCAAAAATCCCTTAAAATAATCCAGATCAAGTCGGATTTAATATCAGCTGTTGGATCAACTATTGGATCAAATCTGGGCCATCCGATCGCGTTGAAAGAAGCCTTCTAATCTATTGTTTAACGTTGGGATGAATATCAGCCGTTGGATCTCGATCAGGAGCTATGGATGCCATCCATTAGTACCTTCATTTTGGTCGTCCGATCAAGCTTCAGTGAAAATCACCTGTTGGATCAGTCAGAATTTCCAAATTGCCCTCCGTGGAACATGCGCGAGCCTGGTGTTGCATGGACCGCCGCGTTCTTCAGCCAATTAGAGCGCGCCTCTTGTTGTGAAATTCTCAAAATACCCTTTAGATGGTCCATCATGTGCCGCGAAAAATGCTGACGTCAGCATTGCGTCGACGATTTTTTTATTTTTTTATTTTTTTGAAATTTGATTCTAGGCTCGTTTGAAGTCCATTTTGTCTGAAATTTTTTTCATCTGAATCAAAAAAATAAGATCTTCACATTGGTGGCCTTCGTTGTTACATAAGATTAATAAAAGTATCAATTTCTAGCAAAATAGTTTAATTTAATTTATAATTTAATACTTTTATTAGTATATTTTTAGCATTTATCACACCCCCCAACTTAGTCATTGCTAGTCTCTTAGCAATGTTTTATTTAATACCATGTTTCAATAAGATTATCCATCACAAAGATAAAATCTAGGATTAAAGGTCAAAAAGTTTAGAAAATACTGCTAACTAAGCATTGAGCTTCAGAAATAAATTTTTCAGTCAATACAATTAAAAACTTTCTTAGAGTACATCAAAGATCTATAGTACTTATGTTCGTGATGACTAACTTTAGCATTTCAGTATTAAATTAAAAGAATAAAAGTATCCTCTCTTATCACCTATTTTGGTCAATTTTCTATACATTCTCAATTTTATACTCATGAATTAAGGTAGCTTTCACACTACCTTTTCTTTTCTTTTCTTTTCTTTTTTTTTTGCTTACTATGCTAAGCATCCTGGCCTTCCCTTCATCGTTTTACGTGAATTTTCACACTTGACCTAGGTGCAGAGACCTAGTTACTAGGCTTTGGGCAATCCACATATACTCTATCTTTTGCACGTTATTTATTGGCAGGTAGCTCTTTTCTTAAATTCAAGTTTCTTTTATTAAAATGTATATTAATTACCAAATTTCAGTGATAATTGAATCCTCAGTTGGCCTTATAATTAATACCTACTTTGCCTTGTTAGTGTGCATGTGCAATAAAAAGTGCTAATAATCTTTTAATGACCTAAGTAGGCTGCTAAAAGTTGACCAACTAATCTACTTCTTTAACTTGTTACATTCATTAGCAAATAATTATATCTTTTATCACTTATCCAGTTTATCTTGCTCAAGATTTTCTTCTTGACACATGGGTTTTTTTTTTTATATATAATTATTCTACATTATCTTAAAAGAGAAAGAAAAATAAAGGATGTAATAAAGGATAGGAAGGAATACACCTAATTTTGTTTAGTCTGGTTCTTTGGAGCTTTAAAATTTTGCTTGAGGTCTCATTGATTTTTTTGCAAAATTAAAAATACACACCAGAGTAGTAAAAGAGCAACAACAAATTACTGAAAAATAAAAGAAAAAAAATGATCAAAACTAAAAAGAAAAGAAACAACCTATCTAGTAGTTCTGATTTATAGTCTTCAGCTTGACTTTCTTTGAGTTCTAAAGTGGATCAATCCGGTGCCACTTCAATTGGAATACTTTCATGTTTGATCGAGTCTTCTTTTAATTTGACATTGCTCGCTTTTATAGTCTCAAACCTATTTTCTACAAAATTCTCATATAATGGATTGTCAATAATATCAATTAGAAAATAAGTTTGATTATCATCAGTATGTTTAGTATCTTTGAAAACATTAAAAGTAACTTATTCATCTTGGACTCTAAGAATTAATTTTCCTTATTGAACATCTATTAAAGCTCCTCTAGTAGCTAAAAAGGGTCTCCCTAAAATAAGGGGTACATCATAATCTTCTTCCATATCAAGAACAATAAAATCAACAAAAAAAATAAACTTGTTTACCTTTACCAAGACATCCTCCACTATACCTCTTGGATATTTAATGGATCTATCGGCTAATTGAAGAGTAATAGTGGTAGGCTTTGGTTCTCCTAGACCCAGCTTCCTGAAAATAGAAAAAGGCATGAGATTAATGCTTGCTCCTAAATCACATAAAACTTTATCAAAACTACAATCACCAATAATGCAGGGATAGTAAAACTCCCTGGGTCTTTTAGCTTCTATGGTAATTTATTTTGAAGTATTGCTGAGCATTCTTCATTCAAATTTATTCTCTCATGCTCCTTCAGCTTTTTCTTATTTGTTAAGATTTCTTTGAGAAACTTGGCATACCTGGGCATTTGAGTAATAGCATCTACAAAAGAAATATTAATATGTAAATTCTTTAAAATTTTGAAAAAATTAAAAAATTCCTTATCTGGATGCTGTATTTATCTCTCTGAGAATGGTAGTGGTGGCACGTAGGGCTTCACATTTGGATCAGCAAATCATATACCTGGAGACCATCCATCTGCTGGTTGTTTTGGTGATTGATGAGTTTGAGTTGATGGTTTCTTATTTGTAGTTGGCTCTTCAGTCTCTTTCTTCTGATGTAGCTCCTCTAACTTTGTTCCACTTCTTAAGGTGATAGCATTGACTTGCTCCCTTGGATTTGTCTCCGTGTTGCTGGGCAAGGATCCTTGAGGTCTCTCGGAGATTATCTTAGCCATTTGACCTATTTGCATCTCCAAGTTTCGAATTGCTACTGTTTGGTCCTGCCTAAGTTTGGCTTCCAAATTTTTTATAGTTGCTTCTTGGTTTTGCATAAATTTGACCATCAGCTCTTCAATGTTGGACTTCTTTTCAGGTACTTGAAATCCCGGGGGTGGCTGTTATGCTGCATTTTGATTGTTTCATGAGAAATTTGGGTGCTGCCTCCACCCTTGATTATACGTGTTGGAGTAGGGATTGTTTTGTTGCGGCCTGAAAAAATTATCAATATAATTAGCTGTATCAGTTGTTTTAGCAAAAGGATTATCTGTCTGACAATTGCTCGTATCGTGTCCTCCTCCACACAGGTCACAAGTAATGCTCTGAACATGCATAGCTTGTTCCCTTTAAGTTGTTGACTTCGGCTCTAAGGGCTGCAATTTCAGCTAGTAAAGTTGGCATGCAATCTACTCCCTGCACAGCTGCTAGTCTTTTTGGCATCATGCGCTCTATCTGCCATTGATAGCTATTTGATGCCATCTCATCGATCAGATCGAAGGCTTCTTCCTTCATTTTTTGATTAATGGTTCCTCCTGCTGCTGCATCAATCATAGATCGATTAGTAGGAGATAAACCATTATAGAAAGTTTGTACCTGAAGCCATACAGGTAGTTGATGATGTGGACATCTCCTCAGCAGTTCCTTGAAATGCTCCCAAGCCTCATATAGCATCTCCATGTCCATCTGCATAAAAGAAGTGATATCGTTGCGCATCTTAGCAGTTTTGGAAGGTGGAAAGTACTTGGCTAAGAATTTTTGGGCTAGAACATCCCAAGTTGTGATAGAACTTGCAGGAAGAGAATGAAGCCAATTTTTAGCTTTATCCCATAAAGAGAAAGGAAATAACCTTAATCTAATAGCATCATACGACATCCCATTAATTTTAAAAGTATCACAAAGTTCAAGAAAATTAGAAATATGGGCATTCGGATCATCATGCACATGTCCACTGAATTGGATAGTTGATTGAATCATCTGGATCATCGTCGGCTTTATTTTGAAGTTGTTTGCTCGTACAGGCGGTCTCCTGATGCTCGAAGCTGCATCAGCTACAGATGGTGTGATGTAATCATTTAATGGATGATGTACTAGTCGAATAGCTTCATGCTATCCTTCAGTCGCCATATCCACTCCTAGATTGATGTCGTTAGGATCTTCAGCTGCCATGTTTCTCTATTGTTGTAGTCTTCCTATAGTTCTTTCAATTTCTAGATCTAGAGGTAGTAAGTTACTATGTTCAGTACGTGTCATGCACTAAATTTTTTTTTAAATAATAAAAATTAAAAATAAATTTCTAAAGTAAAGCTAGGATCAAAATTTCAATATTGTTTTAGATACAATCCTTGGCAACGGCACCAAAAAACTTGATGCATGCTAATTTATAGCTATGGCAAGTACACCAGTCGATCAAGTAATAAAGTAAATGAGTAGAGTATCATCCCTAAAGGATTGAAAAATAAGTACTGAAAAGCTCTTTCCTATGCTTTATTTAGAAGATCAATTTATAAGAATAAGAAATTAAAGAAAATAATAAAAAAAATAATTAAAAGTTTTTAATTAAATAGAGAGAGTGTAAATTATTAGGGTTTTAAATTCAAGAGCAATGGATTATTAAGGCAATCGGTTCACCAACTCAGTCAATAAAATATTTAGATTTTTAGATTAATTTTATTTCATGTGATGATGGAGTCTCCTAATTTATTCACTATTCTTTGGTCCAGGCATAGCAAAACTATTAATATTTATTAATTACCCTTTGGTCCAGGTGTAATTTAAATAAATATTAATGCATTAGGTTTTGTGAAACCCTCTAATTAAAATACGCTACGTCCAAAGCACACTAAAATTCCTGCATGCATATGAATTCTAATTTGATTCATAATACAAGGTATATAATCAAGAAGCATTAATACAGATGTACTTAGTCCGTAACATCTACGTTCATCAGATCAATTAGAAGATGGCCAGTAATCTAAAAGCATTAAGATCAGATTTATATACTCCTCATGAATAAAATTTAAAAATAAATCATACTGAATATTGCATCAAAAGAGTGGCTACACCTTAGCCTTAGTAAAAGAAAATTTAGTTCATGATAATAAGTTCAAAAATAGTAAATAAAATAAAAAGCATAAAGAAATTAGACTGTATGATTGCTGAAATTAATTATCTACTGCTCTTGATGTGGAGAACTTGGCGAAGAAGAAGAGGCTCCTTGATCGATGTCTTGATCGTCGAAGAAAAATCAAAAATTCTTTTTGATTTTCTCATAAATCACTTTTCTTTTTTCTACCTCTCTCCTCTTTCTTTCTCTCTCTCTCTTTTTCTCCCTCTCTCTCTTTCTCCCCATCTCTCTCTGATTTTTTCTCTTTTTTTTTCATGACAACACTAGTTTTTTATAGAATAAGAGTTTGATTTTCTCCAAAATCCATCAAAAATTAGGTTTTAGACTCCCAAAATAACTCAAATTAGGATCTGGATAATTCTGCCCATTAGATCTTGATCAAACGGTCCAAAAACCACTAAAAAATCCTTTAAAATAACCTAAATCAAGTTGGATTTAATATCAGCCGTTGGATCAAGTGTTCGATCAAATCTGGGCCATCCGATCGCATTGAAAGAAGCCTTCTGATATATTGTTTAACGTCGGGATGAATATCAATCGTTGGATCTCGACCGAGAGCTACGGATGCCATCCATCTGCGCCTTCGTTTCGGCCATCCGATCAAGCTTCAGTGAAAACCGCCCATTGGATCAGCCAGAATTTTCAAATTGCCCTCCATGGATCATGCGTGAGCCCGGTGTTGCATGGACCACCATGTTCTTCAGCCATTTAGAGCGCACCTCTTGCTGTGAAATTCCAAAAATACCCTTTAGATGGTCCATCGTGCGCCGCAAAAAATGCTGACGTCATCCTGACGTCAGCATTGCATCGGCGATTTTTTTTTTTGAAATTCGATTCTAGGCTCGTTTGAAGTTTATTTTGCCTGAAATTCTTTTCATCTGAACCAGAAAAATAAGATCTTCATATTGGTGGCCTTCTTTCTTACATAAGATTAATAAAAATATCAATTTCTAGCAAAATAGATTAACTTATTTTATAATTTAATACTTTTATTAGTATATTTTTACCACTTATCACCTTGCTTCTTACAAAAGAAGCACTCCACCTGGCTCTTGTGGGGCTAGTGCTTCTTGGTCTGACCCTGTGTAGACATCCCAGCATGTTGCTGCACTTTCTTATTCTTCTTCTTCTTATTCTTCTTTCCTTTCTTAAAGGGTCGACAACCAGAAGAAAACCCTCCCACCACATTCATCGACTCTTTATGAAGCTAGTGATCCTTTTCAAAGTTCTATAGCAACCCCAATAAATCGTGATAGTTCACTGCAGGCTTTATCATTCGAAAATGAGTAAGGAAGGAGAGGAAAGACTTGGGCAAAAAATTCAACATCGCATCCTTCTCGAGTTGCTCATGTAGGAAAAATTTAGGTCATGTAGGAAAAATTCAGGTTACTCAGACGCTCAATCATCTCGATCATGTATAATATATTATCGATGACTAAAGTCCTATCCCTCATCCGAGCATTGAAAATGGTACAACTAGTCTTATGCCTTTCAACATCATCAGGCATGCCAAAGAAGTCGTTCAATATTTGAAGCATCTCCTGAGGCTGGGCATTTTTGATCCTATGGCTAAACTTGTTATTCATTGCTGCCAGCATAATGCACCAAATGGTGGTACGTTCATTGAGCCACTTCTGATAAATATTTCTAACCATTTTACTAGCATTCAGGGCTGGCTCCTTAGATGCTGGATCCATCAAAATATACAGGATCCACTCATGCTCCAGGACTATCTTCAACTTTCGATACTAGCTATTGAAGTTAGGTTCCATGAGTTTGTCATTGTCTAACAATGATCGGAGCGATAGGGTAGTGGCCATTTCTGCACAAAAAAGGAAATCAAATCTAATTAGTACATGAATTATTTATCCGAAAGACTTGGACTTTAGTCTAAAAGTTTTTCCACTATTTTATACGAACTAGTAGCCTTTACCTCCAATTTGAGAAATTATTTAATTTTTTAGTGGATACTAGAATCCACACAGACTACACATGAGCCCAACTTTGGTTGGTCAATCCTTGTGCTTCGATGGATAGGTTCATAACCAATTATTTCTCTAAACAACTTCTAGTAATTTAATTTGGCCCCAAAAATGTAATTAGTAAGCTTTGGCCTCCATTAAAAAGATCGATTAGGTCCAACCATTAATATGACCATATTTAGTACATCTAACCAACAAATGATCAGGTCCAACTTTGGCCGGCCAACTTGAACACCACTAGAAAGGCATGACCAAATCATCATATTATGAATGATAATTTCATTAGTCAATAAGCACCAGGCCTTTGGGCCTCCAATGATTATTAAACTAATGGACCCATTATCACCCAACTTAATGAAAAGCTATGACCTAGTTATCACCATAATTTTATCATTTTAAGAACTTAATAATTTTAGAGGATCTTTATTAATGATTTTAAGAAGAAGAGAAGAAAAAAATTAACCAGCCAATTTTGATCCTCCCATTGACTTCATTAAGTTAGATAAAAAATGACCTAATTCAAGCCGGCATTAGGAACACCAAAATCAGTCACACTGATTTACCTAAATGATATAGGTGAGCCCAAATCACTAAGCGATCTAATCAAAATCTAATTCACCAGGATGGTCAGGTAAGTGAGATTAGTGGAAGGGATATGCCAATAACTCATTAAAGATCAAATCAATACGAGTAGCTTCCAATTAAAAACCACTGGTCTAAACTATCAAACTTACCTTAGACACCATCCAGTTCATTAGATTCAATTTGACCAACCTAATAATTTTGGGTTCAACCGCATAGCCATGAATCAAGTCCATTTGGTTCTTATTAAAGGCATGGACTTGACCAACTACAACTATTGTAATTGAGTCTAAAGAGTTCTTAACCTAATCTAAGTCAACATTTGGTTAGATTTGATCAATTACTCTAAATTAGTCAATTCTTTAACTAACTTTAGGTCTAACCCAATTAATGGACCTAATTCATCTAACCCAATAATCCATATTTTATGATCAATGGCTTAGGATCTTTAATTCATAATTCTATATCCTAATTTATTTTACTTAATTCTTAATTAAGTTTTTGGGCTGAAGGTTGGGGTTTGGCATTTCAAAAATATTTTTTAAAATTTTGAAAGGTTCTTTACAACATAGCTCTATTCACTAAATGGGTTGACTCATTTCAAAAAAGGATCGACTCATTTCACAAACAGTACTAGTTGTGGGGTTTTAATCTAAATCTATGTACACTGCATAAAAATCATAAATCTAAATTTAGATCTAATCTAATACATTAATGATTGAAATTAAAATTAAACCAATCTCATAAATTCTTTCATCGTTTATCTTCAAGAATGAGTTCACGGTGGCAACCCTACCGCCATAAGGGATCCCTATCGAATGGGAGGAGATGGCCTTTAAACCATGCTTATCCCTTATGATCGGATGGCTTGGTGGCTTATTCAAGCTCGATTACTAGACTACTCAAATGAAATACATATCTAATATGCATAAGTTTTTACATTTTAAAGCATATAAATCATATTTAATGACCATGCTCTGATACCACTAAAGATATGCAGTGCAGGATTTCTAGCTCTACTTTCAAAATATTTTTAAAAATTAGTTAAATACATCAAAAAATAAAATTAATCTAATTAATTTAGAGCTACTAATCATATAAAAAATTCTATACTTTTTAGGATCTAAATGTGATGTACATGCTTTTAAATTTAAAAAATAAAATGCTAGCACTAAACATTTTACTACTATAGCTACATGTTGAGAACATGATACCTGTGCGGATAGCCGATCTCCATAATCCAATCACTATTGGGAAGGTTTCCTCATTATGATGCAGCCACACAATATGTCTGGCCTCCGTAGATCGTCCACATGAGGCTCTGGTTTGATCAGCTCCTCCCGAGTGCTAGCTCGACGTCGGAATCCTTCGATGGCTGATGTCGACCAAACAGCTTTGATCTTTATCCATGAGCCTTTTGAATGCTCTAGATTACTAGTAGATGTAGAAAAGAGGTAGAGGAGACACTCCACCAAGTTTTTTGAACTCACAACCCTCGTAGCTCCCAAACCAGAATTTCGAACCCTAGGTCAAAACCCTAGGATAGCACTCACCAGACCCTGCACCATTTCTAGTTTGTTTTCTCCCAGAAACTCTCCTTTTTTGAATTTTCCATGTAGAGGGGGAAAGCTCATGCACACTTTCTCTCTCTCAAAAGGATGTGTTTATGCCCAGAAGAGATCTTATTTTATTTTAGCGCAAGACCGAGTTTTCTATGCATGGGAGGATAAGAATGAAGTGGTTGTCCATCTGAATTCAAACTCATTTTGAATTCAAATGGTAATCAACCCCTTCTTATCCACCTAAGGCATGAGAAAGGAGGGCATGTTCCCTCTCTTGGGTGGAGAAAACTCACAAGAACTTTTTCTCATGGATTTCAAAATGGGCATAGAAGTGAGGTGGCGTAGGATAAGTATCATGGTAGTTCTTCATTCAAATTTAAATCCCATTAAAATTTGAATGACCAACCACTAGATATTATCAATTGGGGCATGAGAAACCTGATGCATGCCTTCTCTTGTGCATGGAGAATTTTCACAAGAATCATATTCTCATAGAAATTCAAATTGGCACAAGAAGAGAAAGATGGCGTAGGAAGACTAGTCAAACTAGTCTAAATGGACCTTATCCAACTGAACCAATCCAATCCAAATTGGTTAGGCCTAACTAGATCAAATTAAACTTAACAAATTTAGGCTTAATTAAATTCTAATAAAATCAAGAATTGATCAAGTCCAACTCCTAATCAAATTAGAGATCAAACTTTCTTCGCGATTAAGTCATCTCATAACCTAATCAGGTCAAACCCAATTGAATCCAATTCAATTGGACTTGAATAAAAAATTATTACTCAATTAAATTAAGTTAATTAGTAATTAAATCATTAATTAAATCTCTCATAAATATAGTATCTAAATCCAATGGGTATCTGGGCAATAGAGTCCCATAAAAATGAAACTCTTAATCGAAGAGTCTCAAACTAGTGGGACTCTTGATCTTGGTGTTCCAAACAAGTGAAACTCGTGATCATAGAGTTTCAGACCAGTAAGACTCTTGATCACAGAGTCCCAAAAAGGTAGGACCTAGAGTCCCAGCCTAGTAGGATTGTCGATCAAAGAGTCCTAATCTAGTAAGACTCTTGACCATAGAGTCTCAGATCAGTGGAATTTTTGATCAGCCATTAGATCAAGTAGGAACCTCTAATGTATGTGACCCCTGAGGTTTGAACCTAAACTGGTAGCATAGGAACCACTTCCTACACTAATCAAAGTGACCATCTAGCAATGGTATCCAATGTTTAGATAGGTTGAATAGTCACAATCGTAACATTCAGAACCAACGTAAATATGGTTACCATATAATTCATCCCTTTGACCTTTGTGTATAGGATGACCCCAAGTTTAACTGTCAACCCTGAAAAGTACATTCAAATCACGTCTCAAAGCAATTAGTCCTATGACCCCTCATTAGGACTATCCTGATAAAGAATTTGCTAAATTAAAATACAATTGAACATAGCTCCTGGAGCAGGAGTAGTCAATCCCATCTTGAAACACCCACCGACTCCTCAAATACATGACTATGCCTAGAAACCTTTTATCACTGAATTAAAAATTTAGGTAGTCCGGCACCAAAGCACAGTGAGTTGCTTGAAAGTCATTGTGGTGATCTTAGGTTGGAGAGACACTTATACCTACATTCTATCGAAGTAAATCTTGACAGTAGAAAAACTTTAGAATCGATCATATTTAGTACAGATGTACCCTTACATCTCACTTACATGCCATACCAGTGTCTCTACACTCCTTGGTTAAGAAGACAACCAACCTATATAGCACATAATAACCTATACTTGATAAATATTGTCGTCCTTGATAACAACATATCATTTGGTCGTAAACATATTTAAGAAAAAAAGGATAAATTCTCCTTTGCCTATTCTAAATAGTCCTAAGGAATTCACCACAACACAAGAGTTCATTTGAAGATGAAAAAATTTATGATGAAAAAATGCCAAAATAACTTTTATTTATTTATAATTTATATACAAATATAAATATTTAGCTCAACCATCAACAGACCAATGATTGGCTTTGGAATACTATTCCCAACATAAACCATCCGAGATGTGCCAACTTAATTAGACTGCATTTGGCACAGGTTTAGGTTTTGATTTTTTATTTTTTATTTTGATGAAAATAAAATTATTTTTTAAACTCAAAATATAAAACTTGTATAGTAATTGTTTAGATGGTGTTTGATTGCAAAGTTGATGGTGGTGGCAATCTTAGCTAGACTTCTCTAGATTCAGAAAAATGCTATACCAAATCCATAGTATGACTCATTAGTTGATGTGATAAAATTTGATCATTGAGTCAATTAAAATCCTTTGTAGCCTAATCCCATCCCATTGCATTAATTGCAATTGATCATTAAGCACGCTAAAACCCTTTATAGTGTAAGAGAAATTCTTTGTACACCGCAGCTAGTGTAGAAAAATGCACTGCCCCATCTGATCGGGTCACGCAGTCATTGATTTCCTACGCACATTAATTAATGCCTCCAATTCCACTTTTTTGTTTAAAATTTTGAATGACAAAAATATGAATACCTGGATAGCAATAGAAAGAATTGAATGACTAATACTGCTAGATAAACTTGATTCAGTCCTCAATGCCATAGTGCGCATCACCTTAACAGCTTTCAGTGGAAACCTAAATGAAAAAAATCATATGATTATTACTAGAAAAAAGAAAATGGAGTACCACCTACAAGTCAAAAGATTAAAATGTTTGGCTAATAGAAATCAAAAAATTTCAATTCTTAAGCTCTGATATGTAGATCCATTTCCTTTAGGATTTAGACCTTAGCCTCCTATAACATACACAAATAGATGAATATTTCTAGCAGTGACTGGTTACTAATAACAATAGCAAAGCCAGCAATTTTTAAGCAGTGTTAAACTAACCATAGTTAAATTCCAAAGTAACTTTTGTAAGAAGGTTTTCTTATTAAGCAAAAACTCAGGAAAAAGTCTCCAATATGAAGTTGGATATGTGCTCCCCTGCCCCTCAACACACATACACACACACACACATAGAGAACCTGCTTCCCATGAGTAGTTTCACCAGATAACATGATGCCATCTGCACCTTCTTGGACTGCAATTGCTATGTTAGAAACTTCTGCCCTTGTTGGAGTGGGATGATGAATCATGCTTTCCAGCATATTTGTTGCCATGATCATTGGCTTCTCCATGCATGCTACGACATCTTCTTAAAAGGGCAAGTATGGTAATCCCAAGTCTTGGGAGACCGTGAAGGAGTCAAGGTAGTGGCTCCTGAAGGCTAAGATTGGCTGGAGATGTATCAGCTAAGATAAAGAAGCTAGCACACAGTTGGACTGGCTCAGATATGCAACCGAGCCGGCTCGATCTATCTTCTTGAAAGGGCAAGTGTGGTGCTCCTAAGTCTTGGGAGACCTTGAAGGAGTCAAGGTGGTGGCTCTTGAAGGCTAGGATTGGCTAGAGATGTATTAGCTAAGATAAAAAGACTGGCACACAATCATGCTGGCTTGGATACGCAGCCATCAGATCAAGTTGGCTCGACCCGTATCCGAGCTGGCTGTCTCAAATAGATAGAAGACATGGTTCGAAAAGATGTAGTCAAGCTAGCTTAACTTCTGATCGAGCCAGCTCGACGGTGGCGAATAGATCTGGATGGATTTTTTGTTTGATCTTGGATTGGATCTAATCTAAGAGGTCTTAAGGCCTAGTATGAGAGGTCTTAAGATGGCTAATTCATGTATTAGGCTAGATCTTTAGTCCAGGGGATGAGAGCAGGCAAGACATGGGTTTGCATGGGCTTGGATGAGTGTTTTCATGTATGGGTTAGCCGAGAAAAATTTTTTAGGGCAGAGTCATGTTGACTCAAGGTGTCTATATATATACTTGTATATGTAGATTATGGAAATAAAGAAGAAGAGAATGAATTGAATCTCTTTTCTCCCTTAAACCCTAGCTTTCTCTCTTTCTCACTCTGCCACTGTCTCATCTTCTTATCATCTGATCTTTATCTTTTTTGCTATCATCTCTAACATGCTTCCTCAGAGTTGGTACAAGGTACAAGAGTTTCCATAGATCCTAGAATAATTCATAACAAGTGGTATCAGTGCTAGGTTGTGTAGAAGGAGAAGAAGATGCCTGAATGTTGAAGATCTTCAAGTGCTGTGAATTTAGCAAGGTCCTATCAAGTTAATTTTCAAATCCCTTGGATCTGTGTTGCATTGTTTTGGCTTGGAAATAGCCATGGGAAGCAACATGAAGGTTGATTTTGAGAAGTTTGATGGAAAAGAAAACTTTTTCATATGGAAAGTTTATGTGGAAGATCTTCTGGTTCAAGCTGAATTGGATCAAGCATTGGAAGAGAAGCTTGAAGGGATGTCAGATCGCTAGTGGATGTCTCTAGAAAAGAAGGCCTGCTCTATGATCAGAGGATGTTTATCGAATGCAGCACTTTATTCAATTTTAGAGGAGAGAACCCTAAGAGGCTTGTAGTCAAAGTTGCAAACCATGTATATGGGTAAGAATATATGCATCAAGTTGATGTTGAAGAAGAGACTGTACGGCCTTCGGATGCAGGATGGTGGAGATGTCTTGGGACACATCCAGAAATTCGATCAGGTGTGCAACAAGTTGCTGAATATTGGAGTGAAGATGGAGGAAGAAGATAAATCATTATTTCTATTATGCTCGTTGCCCTCATCCTATGATCCATTGGTGATGATGCTGCTCTATGGCAAGGAGACCCTAGAGTATGAAGACATGATCTCGGTATTGCAAACCAACGAATAGCAGGAGAAGTTGATCAAAGAAGGTGTTCCCCAGAAGAGCTTGACCGTGGGAGAGAGACCTGAAAGATCAAAGGAGAGAGGTATTGCGTCAAGTCAAGAGAAACGGAAGAGTAATGAAAAAATAATATTCAGTCTTCGAAGAAAAAAGGAAAAAGTATTTGCATTAAGAGAATGGGATTCACGATAATGACAAATACGGATTCTTGAAGGGAAATCCTGATTTCCCGGTCCAGGTTCGTCCAGATCTGATTAGATCAAGAGATATATTTCAAAAATTTTTTTCTTGATCTCAATCAGATCTTGATATGTTTCAGATCTGATTCTTATTATTTTAATAAATAAAATAAAATAAGATAAATTAAATCAAATTTAATTTACCTGATTTGGGTAATCCTATTACCCTGTAGATGATCCTGATTGCAGCGGAAGGTTCTGGATCTTAGCCACGCAAGCGCCTGGCCTCTACCGGTATCCACTCGGGTTGGATCTGGAGATCCTCTTCTTCTCTATCACACCTCCAAAAATCAGATCTGGATCTGATCTGGAGGATCTTCAAAACTCTTTTGAAGATCTGCAGTCGTCCTTTTGCAGCAGCGCAGCCTTCTTGCTTTTGATCGCCTTTCCTTGATCTGAATCGCACCAACCTAAGTCCAAAACACCTTTTGGACGTGGAGAGCAAGGGGAGAAGAGACTATGGCATGGAGAAGGAGGGGAGAGGCAGCCTTGGGGCGTGGGAAATCTCATTGGAATTAGGGTTGGGCGCAGGGTCTTATTTATAGACCTAAGCTTGTGATCCAACTCCTCTTCCTCTCAACCAATCACAAACCCTTTGTGAAATCAGATCTAAATCTGATTGGTTGGAATAGAGACCCCTGGATTCCTCCTTAGAGGGCGCCTAAGACCAGTCAAACTGGATTCTTAGTAGAACTCTGAATTGGAATCCAAAAGGGAGGTGGAGTCCTTGTCCAACAAGGACTCCTAGGCGCCTCCTACTTGGGCTCACGCCACCCTTGGCGTGCGCCCTTCTCCTTGCCAGGTTCTGGCAGGGGGACAAGGCCCCCACCAGCTCTCCAATAGGTGCATGACATGTGGTCAAAAGTCAAAGGGTCAATGGTCAACGTTTGACCAGTCAAAGGTAGACTTTTGACCAAAGTCAAAGAACAAGAAATGGCAGGTGACCAAAAATGGCAGGTAATGTCTTACAAATAAGACAACCTATTCTGACTTGGACAACCTCCAGTCAGACCATATGAAGGCCTCTGATTGAGCACAAACTCCTTTGGCTCAGTCAGGACAACTTATTTATGATAGTAAAAGAAGAACGTTAGGTTCAATCGAGTGCTAGCACGATTTCCTTGAACCTAATTGAATCTCATTCAGATCAATTGAACTAGATCAGTTCAATTGATGATCACCAGATTCAAACCCTTGTTTGTGTGACCCAGTTAGGTTCAGTTCTGTATGGTAATGGGATATGTCATGATCTCTATCATAGACATCATCGAAACTCCTTTCGATGGATCAGAACTCTTCTGATTCGAACAGCTAGAATGATCGATCATCTAAATCATTCTAATTGCTCCCAAAATCCACCAGTGACACCTAGCAGTATATGGTGGCAACCCATCAGAGCTGAATGCGAACCTCTTGGTGCAGCTACCTGTGTGATTCAAGTTCTTCTATCTTGAGCCCCGATCAGATTAGGGTTAAGGTGAACTCGTCAAACCCTAGTCTCTGTCATATGATGTAATCATTCGATTCGAGTCCAATGTGAAAATCTAAATAGAAACTCTTTCTATTATTTCACTCTACCATGGCCATGGATTTCTGGACTTGATTCTCATGATCATCATAGGGCTACTCCTCTACCACCGAGGTAGATAGATCCCATCTTGATGCAATCCAGTTCCTACAATGAACATGCTATAGCCAACATACACCTCAGGGTTCCATATGGCTAGGAGACCGAGTAATGGTGTAGTCAAACTATAACACCCTCAAGGTGAACTGCCGATGCATCTCAGGTCAAAGAACCAGACACACTACTGCAGCATCGAGTCAGTCATTGACGAGAAGGTAGACTCCCTAATGACTACTCGAGGTGGTCACGCTCAGTGCCCTCGTTCTCTAACGAGTACCTGTACTCTCGCTCCGGTGTCTCCACACCGTAGACTCAAGACTCATCTACTAAAGAGAAGCGATCGTACACCAACCTTCCGGATCAATCACCATCCTCGTGATGATCCTATGGTCGGGAGCTGTTTATGAGTTAATAATGATTATTCATGTCTTAAATTTTCAACTCTTGAAAATATGAATTATCATTACCATTAACTCAAAGGATGTATCACAGACACTAAATACACATATGTGATAGAAAATAACCCATTTCATTAATTATAGTCAAAATTATAATTTTGCCCCTAGAAGTGTATTACAAGTGTCAGCCAATTCTGGCTTCTAGGGCACATATATCTAACAATCTCCCACTTGTCCTAAAGCCAATTGGCTACAAGTCTAAGTCCCATCTTCTCAAGGTGGGCTTCGATCTTCTGCTGGCCCAACGGCTTTGTAAGTGGGTCTGCCACATTATCTGCGGAGTTGACTCTCTTGACCTCAACGTAACCTTTCTCAAGGTAATCGCGGATGAGATGATATCGCCGCTCAATGTGCTTGGACTTCTGGTGAGACCTCGGCTCCTTAGCAAGGGCTATGGCGCCATTGTTGTCGCAGTAAAGAGGAATGGCATCTGATGGCATTACTCCAATTTCTGCAGCAAACTTCTTGTACCAGAATGCTTCCTTTGCAGCCTCTGATGCAGCTATATATTCTGCTTCCATGGTGGAATCTGCTATCACAGTTTGCTTGGAACTCTTCCAGCTGACAGCTCCACCATTGCACACAAACAGACTTCCAGATGTCGACTTTCGATCATCTATATCGGACATGAAGTCCGAGTCTGTGTATCCCTGAACTTGGAGTTCTCCATTACCAAAGACCAACATCATATCCTTAGTTCTTCTCAAGTACTTAAGGATACATTTCACAGAAGTCCAGTGTTCTTCACCTGGATTTGACTGATATCTGCTTGTGACACTCACAGCATGGGCTATATCAGGTCGTGTACATAGCATGGCATACATGAGGCTCCCTATTGCAGAAGCATAAGGGATCTTGCTCATGCGTTCTATTTCCTCAGGTGTGCTGGGGCACATCTTCTTGGAAAGATGAATACCATGTCTGAAGGGTATTAATCCCCTCTTAGAGTTTTCCATACTAAACCTCTTTAGTACTTCCTCTATGTACATCTTCTGTGAAAGTCCTAGCATCCTATTCGGTCTATCCCTATAGACCTTAATTCCTAGAATAAAGGATGCTTCACCTAGGTCTTTCATGGAGAATTCCTTGGACAACCACATCTTGACTGATGTCAACATGGGAATATCATTCCCAATAAGGAGGATGTCATCCACGTACAATACGAGGAAGACAACAGCGCTCCCACTGACCCTTTTTGAAAACACATGGTTCCTCTTCATTTTTGATGAAACCAAACTTTTTGATCACATCATTGAAACGAGTGTTCCAGCTCCGAGATGCTTGCTTAAGTCCATATATGGACCTTTGCAGCTTGCAAACCTTGTGATCAGTATCACTGGATGTGAAACCTAGCGGCTGTTCCATATAGATATCTTCCTCAAGATATCCATTTAGGAATGCCGTTTTCACGTCCATTTGCCATATTTCATAATCGAAATAGGCTGCAACAGCAAGCAATGTGCGGATGGATTTTAGCATAGCTACCGGGGAAAAGGTATCCTGATAGTCAATGCCTTCACGTTGACTATAACCTTTTGCCACCAGTCTAGCCTTGAATGTCTCCACATTCCCATCTGCACCAATCTTTCTCTTGAAGATCCATTTACACCCAATAGGTACTATACCTTCTGGTGGATCTACCAAGGTCCAGACTTGGTTTGAGTGCATCGAGTCAATTTCTGACTTCATTGCCTCAAGCCATTTCTCGGAGTCGATATCTGATATCGCCTCGTTGTAGGTTTTGGGATCATCACCATGAGCACCATTACCTATGAGGAACATTTCCTCTACATCCTCTGAAATAATACCTAAGTATCTTTCAGGGGGACGGGAAAACTCTTTCCGATCTACGAGGTGGAGGAGGTAGTGTTCTTATTGGCTCAACCTGATTTGGTTCCACTTGGTCCTTAGCTCGTTCTGCTTGTGAGACTTTCTCATCAAGCTTAATCTGCTTTCCAATGCCACTATCTTGAATAAACTATTTTTCAAGAAATATGGCATGTCGACTCACAATCACATTGTGGTCTTCTGGAATGTAGAAATAGTATCCTAATGACTCTTTAGGATATCCTATGAATCGAGCTCTAAAGGACCTAAACTCTAACTTGTCCGCTTGTTGTCTTTTGACATGAAGCCGGACAACCCCAAATTCTGAGATGACTCAGACTTGGTTTCTTACCGTGCCATATCTCATACGGTGTGGTAGGAACGGTTTTAGAGGGAACCCTATTCAGTAAATAGATTGAAGTTAATAATGAATGTCCCCAAAGAAAATCAGGGAGGTCTGTGAAGCTCATCATGGATCGAACCATATCCAATAGAGTCCGATTTCTCCGTTCTGAAACCCCGTTGAGTTGAGGTGTTCCTGGTGGAGTCCATTGAGAGACTATGCCATTTTTCCTTAAGATAGTCTAGGAATTCCCGGCTAAGGTATTCACCTCCTCGATCTGATCGAAGAACCTTAATGGGTTTTCCAGTTTGTTTTTCTACTTCATGTCTGAATTCTTTGAACTTTTCAAAAGCTTCAGACTTGTGTCTCATAAGATACACATACCCATACCTAGACAGATCATCGGTAAAGGTAATGAAGTAGACAAAATTGCCTCTAGCCGGCACATCGAAATGGGCCGCACACATCAGTATGTACTAGGGCAAGGAGATCTGTGGCCCTCTCCCCATGTCCAACAAAAGGGAGTTTAGTCATTTTGCCTTGAAGACAAGATTCACAAGTTGGATATGACTCAAAAGTCAATGGACTCAATAGCCCATTTTTCTCCAATTTGTTAATCCTATCTTCTGCTATATGACCTAATCTCAGGTGCCATAGATATCTGTCGTTTGGACTATCCCTAGGTCGTTTGGCATTCACGTTTTGCTCGATAGTTAAAACAGGTACATCAATATGCAACTGATAAAGACCATTAATAAGGAAACCATTTGCAATTTTATTTCTTTCATAAAGAATGTTACAATGGTCCTTAAAGAAGGTGATCACATAACCTTCTTGTGCTAAGCATGAAACAGAAATCAAATTCCTGCTAGCTGCAGGCACATAATAACAGTCTTTTAAAACTAAGTCTAAACCAGATGGTAATCGCAAGAGGGTATGTTCCCACGGCTACTGCAGCAACTCTTGCTCCATTACCGACGCGTAGGATCATGTCTCCATCCCTCAGCCTCCTGCTATCCTCAAGACCCTGCATAGAAGTGCACAGATGAGCACTAGAACCAGAGTCAAGCACCCAACTGGATGCAGAAGAAACCGTAAGGTTAGACTCAATAACGAGCATACCTCCAGAAGGACCTTCCTTCTTGTTCTTCAGGGTGGCCAGGTAAGTAGGGCAGTTCCGCTTCCAATGGCCGTCGCTGTTGCAATGGAAACACTTTCCTTTGCCATCGACCTTCTTCTTCGGTTCTGCCTTCTTCTTCTTTGATCCTTCCACCTTTTGCTTTTTCACAGACTTCTTTTTCTTTCCATAAGACTTTCTTTTGGAAGAAGTCCGTTCCATAGCAAGAACTGAGCCTTTAGAACCTTTCATAGAAAGCTCAGCGGTAACCAGCATATTCATCAACTCGGCCAAGGAATTTTGAAGTTTATGCATGTGGTAATTCATGATGAATTGCCCATATGCATCAGTCAAGGATTGCAGAATAATATCGTTCTGCAAGTCCAAGTCCAACTTCACACCGAGCTTCTCAAGCTCTTCCATGTCCTTGATCATTGTCAGACAGTGATCTTGGACTGACTGCCCATCACGCATCTTAGCCTTAAAAAGTCATTTTGTGACTTGATATTTGGCTGCGCGACTCTGTTCACCAAACATCTCCTGCAGGTGAGCCAACATTTGGCGAGCAGTCCCGATATCTTCATGTTGGCGCTGGAGCTCATCAGACATCGAGCCCAACATGTAGTATCTGGCCTTATTGTCTTCGTCAATCCATTTTTCCAGAGACGCTCTCTGTTCAGTGGATGGACGAGCTGGTAAGGTGGGAGGGTCCTGGTCCAAAACATGTGTTAACTTCTCTGAACCCAAAACAATTTTGTAGTTCCTGAGCCAATCTTTATAATTGGGTCCAGTCAGTCTATGTGTGTCTAGGATACGTGCCAGTGGGTTGGACGCAGACATTTTCCTGTAGAGAGTCAAAGATTCTAGTTAGATACTGTAATTTTGACTTGACCAATTTGTTTAGGGATTTTATTTTTAAACAAATTAGCTCCCACTATTTTCTCGGATCCCTACACTCCCTCTGTAGAGATGCGAAAATCTCCACGATTGATGATTTCTAGTGGGTGGTGCGGTCTCACCAACTGACTCATCACCTCACCTAACAGTTATTGGTGATGGGTTAGCCAATGAGTGAACAACTCTTGTTCAATGATTCTCTAATCATGGTGCACCCAAACTTGGTCTCTAATTCATGAATCTCACCGTATCCGGAATATTGATCCACTCCTTAGTTAAGTCAGACCCACCATTTGCATAGACTGGGTTCCTAATTGGGTCTCTCACCGTATCCGAATATTGAGCCCAACTCATCCTCCAGCCCATAGCATCCAATGCCTAATAGACATGGTTGCGTCTTCCCGGTGCAACTGAGCCACTGTATCCAGCCGAGAACAATCAACCCCGGGAAGGGCCCGCACATCTACAATGGTGGAAGACCTCAGACTTAATCTTTTCTTAGGGAGAATTGATTCAGGTCTCATTAAACTAGACTTGGCTTAGTCATAACAATTATGACTAACCTAGTGGCATGGGTTAGCTCGGATTATTGACCACCTCAGATCAGAACTGTGTCAACAGATATGGCCAGGTAAGTGAGACCGGTGGAAGGAATATGCCGTTAACTCGCACAAGAACGCATTCAGGTCGAGTAGCTTCCAATTAAAAACCAGTCGGTCGTCTGTGCCAAACTTACCTTAGACACCAAATTGTTGAGTCAGAACCAATTGGGTTAGCCTACAATCCAGACTCTAACCTCTGAGCCTAATTAGGTCTTGCTTGATCGTGACTCGATCTTGACCCAGACTTAATCCTATTAGGCTGGTCAATTTAAGCATTGTTGATCCCATCTAACCAACTCTTGATTCGGTTTGATCAACCGCTTAGACCTAATTGAGCTACCCAAGCCCGAACCCAGTATTATGAATATGTCTTAGATCTGAAATTCTCAATTTTAGACCTAATTAATATTCCATAAACTTAATTCTTAATTAAGTTGGGTTCATAAACAAAATATGCACAATAAATCCTAGGGTTTCAGGATCTAGGGTTTTGCAGAAAGTAAGTTTTGGGTTTCTGATTAAGGACGAACACGCAGCACCCCTACACATCATAAGAACACCCCATCGAATGGGAAGAGAGGGCCTTTAAACCCTTCTTCGTTCTTATGACCGGACGGCCAAGAGGAACGCCTTAATCAGGAACATGTAAATACTACAAAACAGTTATAGATCTATATCATATATCTCATATACAAATTTAGATCTAATCATGGCATATTTTGCATACATCTCATGTATCAAATCATGCATGTTTTCAGATCTAAATTATCTCATAATAATCTAAAAAATTAGATTTAAATTGATCTAATCAAAATAAATTCTAATCTAGACAATTATGTAGAACTATTCTACAACTAGTCTAGTCATGCATCTAATCATATCTCATATGATATTT